>PVJS01000111.1:0-175558 GCA_004027185.1 Glis glis | reverse complement strand
CTCTGTTAATCATGCTTAAATGACTCTTTTTTAGGGCGAGTGTGGCAATCTGTATAACTCCCATAATAGAGAAAGAATATTCATTGGAAAGAAAAGGAAGTAAAGTGAAAAAGGCAAGAGGAAATATATCACACAATTATAAATTTCTGAACAAATTCACCTCTATTTTTTGCTGCAAAAATAATAATCAAATATCAGATTATATATTTCTGTAGTCCTTTTCTCTGGGTACATATTCTTCAACATTCTTTTTTCTTTAATATGGTTTACTATGATGTTGTATATATGATTTTAACATATTCTTTCACTAACAAGTATTACCCATATTATTAACTATTCATCGTACAGTTGAAAATGATATTATAATACCCACTTTAGGTAGCTGCAAAGATGTTATTTACCATTCTCCTATTCTTTTACATTAAAGTTTTCATGAATTTTTTAATATCATAGTATTGAATGAATATATTAGTATGAATTTTCATAAAATCTTTAAGAGTTAGACTTCCATCTATAGAATTATTGAAACAAAAGGTGTGAAAATTTTAAAGTCATATGAACCAGTAAAGATAATTATATGATGAAAGAGTTCTGCAATGGGCAAATTTAGCAACATTTTTATAGTATAAATAGTTCATGAACATAGGAGAGAAAATGCAAAAATAAAATGAAAACTATTTCTCCCTCCTGAAAACCAGTTATAACCCTAATATAATGACTCAATAATTTGTCAGACAGTTTTACAGATATTTTTATTTCCATAGAAATATATATTCCAAATGTATATATTTCCATATGTATAATTTTCAAAAATTCAAACAGGATGTGGCATATACATGATTTTTACATTTTAGTTAAGGCAGTCAGAAATTATTTAAGTACTCTCTTACTGAGAGAATAAGAGATTACTTATATCTTATTATATAGAATATACATTTCTATGGAACTTTTAAAAATATCATATATATATATATATAATTTTCAAAACTCCAAATAGGACATGGCATATACACTCAGAAATTAAGTAATCTCCTATTGAGAGAAATTAATGTAATCTCCAACTTTTTCTATTACAAAAATGCTATAATAAAAACCTTTATTCACATACCTTACAAGGCTTGGTTGCTTGGTTAGATTTTAAGAGCAATTGCTAAATTGTCTTCCACAGTGGTTATATCAATCTCTATCCAAGTGGAAGGGTTTTAAATCATTTAAATAAAATAACTTTTATTGAGTCTCCAATATGTACAAGTTATTTTTGGCTAGGTTCAAGGAACAAAAGGATAAATGTGCAGGGATTAACAAATTATGGCCCATGGGCCAAATCTAGCCTGCTTCCTAATTTTGCAAATAAAGTTTTATTTTACTACAACTATGCTCATGCTCAATTATGCAGGTATTGCTTATGGCTGCTTTTGTATTACAATAGAACTGAGTAATTAAGACATACAATATGTAACCCACTAGCATAACTTATTTACTAGTGTGCCCTTTACAGAAAACTCCTGACTGTCCCTTATACCAAGTGTTAGGCAAGAGTAATAAATCAGCAACTGAAATAGTGAGTGACCAGTATCATATGCTATAATAGAAACCTGACTTTGTCTCAGAATATATAGAATTTTTTGTATTTCTCTCATGAAAGTGCAGATGTGAGTCTGTTTATGGTAAAGGCAATTCAACAGATTAGTTATAACAAAGGTTGTAGAGCGACTGTGGAATTGTCGTTCTAGAACCACAAATTTCTCTACAGATCCAGTAGAGAAATTCTCTGAATCTTCTTTGTCAATAATTATCAAAATGAAAGTTTGTTATTATCTAGTTCAAGTTTTCATTTTATGGGTTATAAAATTGAAATCAAGAGATTTCAATATCAAATATTTGCAACTATTTGCAAATAGTTGCCTTAAGTAAGTGGGAATTATGTTCAGAATATATAGAAAATATATAAAGTATTCTTAAAACTCAATTTCTTCATATTAAACAGACAAATACACAATTAAAAGCAGCCACTAGATCTGACTAGATGGTTTTCCAGAGAAGACACACAAGTAACCAAGAAGAACATGAAGAGATGCTCAACATCAGTAGTCATTAGAGAAATGTAATTAAAACCATCAGATATCACTTCACAGCTACTATGATGGCTATAATCAAGGGGGCCAACAATAAAAAATTCTGGTAAAGATGTGGATAAATTGGAACTTTCGTACATTGCTGGTTGAATTTTACAATAATTTATCCACTTTGAAAACCAGTTTTGCACTTCTTCAAAATGTTCAACATAGAGTTACCATTTTACTAAGCAATTTTACTCTGGGGTATATACCCAGAAAAATTAAAAACATACATGAAAACACATCTCCACACAAATCTGTGAATGCATGTTCATAGCAATATAGTCATAATTGAGAAAAAAAAGGAAAAATATCTGTGCCCATCAACTGATGAATCGACAAACAAAAAGGTCATATATCCATACAAGAGAACACAATTGTCAACCAAAAATAATGAAATGTTAATAAATGCTGCAATATATATGAACCCCGAACACATCATGATAGGTGTAAGAAATCAATCACAAAAGTCCACATACTGTTTGATTCCATTTGTATGATCTGACCAGAGTAGGGGTAACACAAAGAAACAGAAAATAGATTCCTGGTGGGCTGTAGCTAGTTGGAGTGAGAATAGGAAGTAACTCTTTATTGGCACAGGATTCCTTCATAAAGTGGTTAAAAAAAGCGTCTTAAAATTAGATTGTAGTGATCAGTATACAGTACTGGAAGTTCACTAAAAAAACACCAAATGACATACTTTGGCATGCATGTGAATTCAGAAAGGAGTATCTTCTACAATCTCGGCCCTTCTAAGTCTCTAGGAAAGCATTCACAAAGCTGAATTTTGTAACTTACTGCTTTTCACAGTGTATAATGATGTTGCATTATAAAAGCATCCTGTAGTTATATGAATTGGGGAAGCACGGGGTTTAAAGTTTATTTCTTTTAACTACAGGGGATTTAAATGCATTATTAATCTCACAGAGGGAGTATACTACAATTTCCAAAACTTATTTTCACAGACTGTGATTTTCTGAGAAGGGCAATTTAGTCAAGTCGGCCCTTGAACAAAAGGAAGTCTCAAGGACAGATCTGCCTTTAAGGTCTTGGCCATGTGTCTCTGGTGTGGAAGAGGATTGGAAGAGAGAAGTGGCAGCTTATTCCCCAGCTGATATGTATTTGCCAGCATTGGCAACTCTCCAGGACAAAGATGGATGCTTAAAAGTGATTTTTAATCTATACAAAATTAGAACCAGTTCAATAAATAATTTGTTTAGCATCTTAATAAGATTTAAATACAGAGCCAACTGTCTGTTCTTTTGAACCACAAGAACACAGTTGAGTGCCTGGAAGTATTCCCTGACATTCTATTGACTTTCTAAATGAAATTCCCATAAAGTGGAGGGGGAAAAAAGAGAGAGAGAGATGTAATGATCCTAAGTTCAGGGAGAAATTTTGGTATATGAAATTGTTAGATTTGCCAGAGTTAACAACTATCAATTGGAAATAAATACATATTTTGTTTTCCAGGTCAACTTTTCATCAATTAAGTGACATGAAAACTATGCCAGAAACACATATTAATTTTCTCTTTTATTTCCTTCAAACTAACCAGAACCAGATACAGAGACCAGAAATATCAGTAGGAAGGACAGAGTAAGAATCTGCTTACTCAGCAACATTTTGCGCCATCTTTGTTCTAAAGGCTGATGATTCAGCAGTGATCAAACAAGATCTTACCGTCAAGAGAGCTTTGGAATATAAGAAATAAAAATATCATCTTGGCCAGGTACAGTGGCACACGCCTGTAATCCCAGAACTTGGGAGACTTAGGAGGACCACAAGTTCAAGGCCAGCACACAGTAACTTAGTGAGACCCTGTCTCAATACAAAAATTAAAAAGGTCTCTTTTGCCCTTTTTTCCAAATATTTATATATTATATACAATTTTATACATAAATAAATTACCTGTTTCCAACTAATTTATTAACTCACCAAATACTAAGGAAATGAATAAATACCTCCTTTGTGTTAAATGCTATGCTAGTTATTGTGGATATGAAGACAAATAAAATAATATTGCAGCCATGGAGGAGTACAGGATATGACACAGGGAGCAGATACAAACACAATTAGTTACCAAATGGTGTTTCATCTTACCCAAACTTGCTCCACCTACATTCTTCCCCTACTTAGTAATTGGGCAATCCATTCAATCATATACCCAGACTAAATAATTTAAGATCCTCGACCACCCTCTTTTTCTTATAACCCATCTATAAACCACTTTCAAATCCTATTTCCATATATATAAATATATGTATATATATATATATATATATGGAAAATATATATATGGAAAATATATATATATGGAAATATATATATATATATGGAAATACATATAAATCACATATAAATATATATAAATCCCATATATAAATACACACAGAGACATTTGGAAGGCCATATATATATATAAATATATATTTAATATCCAACCAATTCTCAATATATCATTATGTTGCACTACTCTCAACATGTCGACATGGTTCAAGCCACCATCATCTTTCGTAAAAGTTTCCTAATGAACTTCTAATCGTTTTCCCCTAACATCAGTTCTCAATGGAGCATCCAGTGTAAGTCATAGGATGTTATTCCTGTGTTTGAAATTTTCTTTTATTCCACTTCTCTTATTGCCATACACTGGGTTGCTTATAAAGTACATAAATTTATTTCCCACAGTCCTGGAGGCCAGGAAGTCTAAGATCAAGACACTAGCAGATTTAGCATCTAACGTGAGCCCACTTTCTAGTTCTTAGGTCATCATTTTCTTGTTTCTTGCTGTGTCCTCACATGACAGAAAGGACAAAGGAGCTCTCTGAAGTCACTTTTATACGAGCATTGATTTCATACTTGAAGGATCCATCCCCATGCTCTAAGCACCTCCCAAAGGCCAAATACCATGATACTGGGGACTAGAATTTTTGGTCTGTGCACTCCCATTCAGTCCATAGCACTCTCTCAAAGCATTTATAAGAACTTTCCATGTTTTATGTGTTCATCTGTTTATTTGTATGTTGTATCTCTCCCTCCCTTTGAACATAAAATTTTAAGAGAAATGATCAGATCTGTTTTTGATAAAGAAATCACCATAATTCATAATTTATCCTGCACAGTAATTTATATAGTGTGATAAATATTTATATATTATGTGGTGTCATAGATGAAGGTTTGGGATCAGATGAGGGGAAGATCGAGGAAGGTTTTACGAAGAAATTGAAGCTTATTCAAGATACTGTCATCTGGTTTCTACTTCTATCCTTTTTATACAAGGTCAACAATAGTCTCTAATGGATAAAATATGTCCTCAGTACTAATCCTAAACAGCCCGTTCATTATGACATCTTTTCTGACTTTTTGCTCATGTATTTAATAAAAATTTATTGTGTGCCTTTGCTTGCAGGCCATAAAGAATACGATCATGGATGAAGTGCGCATGGAGGCCATCGGGACGCAGTGAGGCGAGAGGCCAGGAGAGGCGAGTAAGGGAGCTGTGAGCTTGAGTCAGCTCTTCCTCTCCCTCCTCATCTGCTTGCTGCTTGCTGCTGAAAGTTTTATTCTTCTCCAGCATACTTGCAGCCCCTATTTCCAGCCAGGTCAATTATTCTTACATGTGTACATCCTGAGTTTTGTGTGTGTGTGTGTGTGTGTGTGTGTGTGTGTGTTTGCATGGGTGTGGCACTGGGGATTGAACCCATGGGCATTCTACCTCCGAGCTACATTCCCAGCCCTTTTTTATTTTTTGTTTTGAAACAGGGTCTCACTATGTTGCTGAGAATCTCGCTAAGTTGCTAAGGCTGTCCTCAAACCTGTGATTCTCCTGTACTGAGATCACAGGCATGGGCCACCATGCCTGGCTGATTTTGAGTTTTAAATATAATTATTCTTATGCATCCTTGCTCTTCTCAGTTCATTTTAGTTGCCTATAATGAAGGCCACAACCCCCTAAGCTCTGCTCTTTGGTTCTTGGGTTCCGTTAACAGCAAGATGTTAGAACTAGAGTCATTGCACTTCACTAACCAGTTGTGCAGTGTGATGACCACCGATGACACCCTTCAAAATGTAGGGTTGCAAACAAATACTAGAAAACCAAGGCAGGTAATTTAAATGAGTGAAGGATGTTGGCTAAGATACAATAACAGGAAGGAGGGACCAGAGTAAAGAGGTGGGTGGACCTGCACTCAATGTCCACAGAGACAAGAGCTATTGTCACAGAGGAAAGTAGGTCCAGAGATGGGATGGGAAACCTCTTTAACCTTTTCTCTAAAGAGAGGGAGATGGAAGGAGGGAAGAGGGAAACATCCTAATGGACATGATGTACATACACAAACTTATCAAAGTCAATCACTATTCTGAGCACAAAAAGGAGGGAAGGGGGAAGGAAAGGGGAGGGAAGGGGGGAGGGCTAAATGAGTGATGTGTGCATATATGCCTCTACCACCCTGAACCTCATCAAGATGTATGATTACAATGTACCAGTAAATTAAAGAGAGAGAGAGAGAGAGAGAGGGAACACTTGGCCTTTCCCCATGTTCTTCTTGTCTATTCCTACTCAGAGTCTAGTGTCGATCAGATAAATCAAGTCCAAAGTCAGACCTGGACTTCATAGCCCAGGCTTTTTCTTCCTCTTTCTCTCTGGCATTTGCTGGGCTGCTCCTTCATGATGGGTGCCCCAGATGTTATAGAGTCAGGCCCCACATAGTAAGGCTTGTATTTTTCCAGTACTACCTGTAACTACATAAACAATCTCAGCTATTTCTAGGGTTTAATACTAAAATACCCATAGTTTCCCCTCACCCAAGCCACACTTTGTACTTTCGACTTTGTCAGCAGTAAAGGAGATATTTTATCTTCACCTGCCTTAAGGGGTTTGTGTGTGTGGAGGGGGAGAAATAATGGAGATTGAACTTAGGCACAGTCTATGTCCGAACTATACCCTTATCCCTGTTTCATAATTTATTGATTATCCCAGTATTTGGAAGGCTGAGACAGGAGGATCACAGGTTCAAAGCTAGCCTCAGCAAACTTAGTGAGGCTTTCAGCAACTTAGTGAGATCCTGTTTCCAAATAAAAAATAAAATATGTCTGGGGGTATAACCTAGAGGTAGAAGACCCCCAGGTTCCAGCCCCAGTGCCATAAATAAATAAATAAATAAATAAATCTGAAATATTAGCAAATAATTTATATTTTATTTTTCACTTTAAAAATTTAATGAAGGACTTGTTTGGGAACATTGTATGGGAACAAGAAGAAACACTGCTTGAACACACATGTCTTTTCAAATAAAATAAAAATGTATACATTTATTGTGTTTAGTGTGTTGTATTGAAATATATATACAGTGCAGAATGGCCAAATTCAATTACCTTACATAGACATCACCTTAAACACGTAACACTTTTTTGTGAAGAAAACACTGAAACTCCACTCAGAATCTGGAACTCAAATATTTTAAAAAATCTTAGGTGTGAAATGAAATATATTTATGGACCAATTAACCCAAGAGGCCACCAGTTCATAATTATTCTTTAAACCCTATGGTTTGGGGTCAATGTGAACTATTTAGGTCTCTGTCCCAGTCCCTTCTAAAGAGTCTAGTTCTCATTTGGAGATGGAGCCATGATCTTTTTTTTTAATTGTTATTTTTTAATTGACAAGTAAAATGTATATATTTTTACCACAATTAGTCTAGATATTTCAACTACCCAACCATCCCTGCCCAGCACCTTCTCCTGGACCTTATTCTCCTCATCCTTGTTTCTCTCCCTACTGAAAACTGTAACTCTTTATTCAATTAGATGACCTTCGCCTCAGCCTCCAGTATTCCTACTTCTTGGAGATTTCTGTAGTCTTGCCTCATCCACCAGCTCTGACCTCTTGTATCAATGACCATACTTCATTAATCCTTCATCATAACGATGTATATAACTGGCCATCACCACTCTGTGCCTGTAGGAGGAGAAAACCCAATGAGCCCCCAGTTCCTCTCCATTTCCAGATAATTCCTCCCTTTCAACCTATCCTAGTTCTTGTTTCCTCTCTTTCCCATTTATATGTGGTCATTGGTATAAATTTTTCTTCTCTTTCTCTTATCAAATAGGTATTGCTAATCCAAGGGTCTCTAAATCTCTTGTTCCCATTTCCCTTGGCCAGTGTATAGTCTTCTAGTCACTAGCTTCACTGCAAAATTCTTTCCCCATGTCCTTCTCCTTTAGCCATTTTGATAGCAGTCCCCTAGGAAGGGCAATCTGACTTAATTTGCTTTAATAGTCAATTATTTTCAAAAGCTGTGACTAGTCCCTATGACAATGTCTCAGCCCCTCTTGGGACCATCATTCAATCTTCAAGTCAGCTTCTTTGACTTTTTTCCAGCCATCTGTTTTACTTGGGCAAAGAGAAGGAGTTTTAATGTCTACATATTTTTCTTTTCATTTATATTTTTGGCACCTTTAGTTAACTCAGAGTTAGTTCCAGAAAGGAAACATTTACCATCTCTCAGCAGCTGTTTAGTCCTAGGGGAAGGAGCAGGGAGCCTTGTTCTTCCCCATTATCCTGTTCTTCCTTATTCTGACCATAGTTTTTCCATCAATCTTGCATTCCAACCTTCCTGCTACCTGAATGCACTGATTTTCATTTCATTTTAATTATTTATTTATTTTTTTCCGTGTGTGTGTGTGTGTGTGTGTGTGTGTGTGTATGTGGTATGGGGGATGGAACCCAGAGGCATTCTACCTCTGAGCTACACCACCAGCCCCATTTTATTCTTTTACTTTGAAACAGAATCTCACTCACAAGTTGCAGGGGGCCTCACTAAGTTGCTGAGGCTGTCCACAAACCTGCAATACTCCTGTTCAGCCTCCCAAGTACTTGGATTACAAGTACATGCCAGGCCGATTTTCAATTTAGAGTGAAAATAATCACTTCTGAGATCAATTCTTGCCAATTCATTTTTCAACCTGTATGAGTTCTGAATCCCAGTATATGATTTAAGGCTCAGAGTGCAGAGATTGAGGTTCCACCATGGACTAGTTATAAAAAATAAAAACAACAACAACAAAACAAAAAGCAAAACCAAAACAAAACAAAACCATAGCATCAAGGTAGACCTCACTTTCCCTACCGTGGAGTGGAAGTGCTGATCTCTAATAGAGATTCTGAATTAAAATGCTTTTAGCTACCTGCGGATAAGGAAAGGAGAAACTGCTAAATACACTGTTTGTCTTGATCAACATTCTTACTGATATAATCCAAAAGACTGACCACACAACTTAGAGAAACGAAGATTTATTTGCTCACAGTTTTCTTGGAGATTTCAGATGCAGTCCATGTAAGGCCAGGGTCTGTGGATCTTAGAGCATGGTGGCAGGGAGCAGAGAGAGGGAGAGATCAAGGCTCTGCTCTCCCATCATGGAGGACAGAAGCAAGAGAGTCAGCAATGTGATTCAGAGACAAAGCACAGTTCCCAAGGCCACACCCCCAGGGACCCACCTTCTTCAGCCACACCCCACCTGCCTCGGTTACTACCCAGTAAATCCATTCACACATTGATGAGATTGCAGCCCTCATGACTTAATTACATCAACTCTGAACATTAATACATGAACTCTTCAGGGGACATTCTATATCTAACCACACGCTGCTATAAGACAACTGGAGATGGCAGGGATTTAAAACTGAGAAGACATTTGCATCTAAAGTCAGGTGCAAGTTCAGGAATATCTACTGTAAGCTCTTTGGCTAAAGACTGACTTTTGCTGACAGCTTATGAGCTGAATGATACCTTAAGCCATCATTCTATACCTCTTAAGCCCCCCTCCCCATTATGGAATGTTTCCTTGAATAATTTCCTTTAAATAGTTGCTATTTTAAAATTACATTACTTAGAATGTGAAAAAAAACAGGATATAACTTTATAAATCCCACTAGCCAGCCTTTAATCATAGATAGAGATACCACATTAACTTTGAGCTGTTATTTTATTTTTGGTACTGGGGATTTAAACCAGGGGAATTTTCCCTCCATGCTACACTCCCAGCTCTTTCTACTTTTTATTTTTTAAACAGGGTCTTGCTAAGTTGATGAGATTTTCACCAAGTTGCTAAGGCTGGTCTCGAACCTGTGACCCTCCTCCTGTCTCAGCCTCACAAGTACTGGGATTATACATATATGTGACCATGCACGGCTGAGCTGCTTTCTTAATATGGGACACTCACTTGAATATAGCATATGTATAAATGCATTGCACCAAAAACTTTTGTGGTCTGAAAAGATATAACTTCAAATATACTGTTTGCTTATACAAAGTTGGAATTCAGAAGGCTAGGAAACTGTACAGGGATGAGAATAACTTGAAAGAAGATGACTGTCAGCATCTCTTTGTCCTTTATCTTCATCATTATTAGATGGTTTGGAATATTCTTGGCTGCCAAAAAGGCCCAGAAAAAAACATACAGAGTCCTAGCTGTTGACCTGGTCTCAAACATGAGCCTAAAGATTTTGGGAATAGACCATTGCAAAACAATGTACTAAGAATGTAGCCACATCGACATAGTATGTTTGGAAGACAATAGCTAAGTAGATAAGTATGAATAAAAAATATATTCTTAAATCCCAAACATTAATAATATGATGATCAGTATAGGAAAACATACTAACAACAGTATCGCAGATATTAGTAGGACTATGCTGGACAATCTTCAACTGCAACATTTAATGGCAGCAAACTGTGATTGCAGTAGTGAGCTGATGTAATTCTCTTGATTCTTTTCTTACCTTATATTTGAAGGACAACTAATTAACTAAGTTGAACAATGTAAGTCAATATGTTCCTGGAAAATTCAGCATTGATGTTGGCACAGAAGGGGAAAGATTTTTGTGATACAATGGAAGTGTTGGCTCCTTAGAAAAACTTTTAAAACTGAACTATGTTGTACCAGTTGTTGCCACACTGTGGCATAGCATTTCAGTAGGTTTTAGCAGCAATTCTCACAAATCTATGAGCTCAGTAGAGTTCAGCTAATCTAGACTGAGCTCAGAAAGGAACTCGGTAGAGTTTGGCTGATCTAGATTGAACTCACAAAGGCCACCGTGCTTCTTACTGTGGATCTGTGAGTCAGGTGCATTAATTTTGTTCTACACATGTTCTACTCATGCCTTCTAGACTACCAGATTGTGACATGCTCTTAGAGTGGTGGTGGTGGTAGAGGTGCCCAAGGGAAAATTCAAACGCACATTTTAAGCTCCTACTTGGATCATGTTTTCTAACATCCCATTAGCCAAAGAAGTTATATGGCTGAGGTCACACAGAAAGGGCAGAAAAGTATATCCCTCCAATAGAGAAACATGGCAAATGCGTGAAGAATCAAAGCCAATAATTCAATCTATAACAGATGTGAGCATATTTTGTATCCTGAACTGAGGAAAAGGGTTTAACAGATAATTATAGATTTGAATGCACTTCAAGGTTTTATATGTTGCCTGTAAAATAAAACACACTACTTTTTACCATAGTGATATGCGGTCAAAAATATACATAAAAGATTTAATGTGTGATGTGTGCTTATGTGCATGTACACATACATATTTACACCAATTGTAAGTTGAAATCTGTGGCAGAGGCTCTTAATTGATCACCAAAGATCTATTCTTCTCCCTTAATAGTTAGAGTTATTACTAGAAAGTGGCTGCACATTTAAGAACTAGGTTCTCCTGCTGTCCTTGCATCTAGGTGGTATCATGTGCATTTGACTAGTTCTTGCCAAAATAATGGAAACAAGAGATGTGTCACTGCTTAGGCTGGGGTGGTTGAGAAGTGAGCATCACTATTTACTTCCTCTTTACCACCTGGCAAGTAAATAAAGAAGACCCAATGGCCCAATCAAACAACTTAAAGGCAGGATGGAACAAGTATAGGTTTCTGAATCTTTTGGAAAATAATCTACGCACTAGAAATACTGTTACATGAGAAAGGAATCAACCTCCATTGGGCTATCTATATTATGCTACTAAACTGTGATACGAAAATTTTACAGTAACATAAAACAGTAGAGGGAGAAGATGTTGAAGCTCCTCTTTCTGCTGTAAAGAATTTATAAGAATGAAATAATCAAAGAAAATATGTATCACATATCTACCATGTGCAAGGCTCGTGGCTAAATATGTTATACAGTTAAACGTTTCTGACCTGTGATGTGGCTTAATGAGTTACAGAACTAGAGCAGAGAGAGGAATAGCTACTATATTGAACTCTGCAAATGGTGGATAAATAGAGAATAATAAAAACACTTAATTTTGATATGGTTAAGACAGGACTTGTGCATGTATGAAGAATATGTGTACATGTATAAAACAAGTGCACACAGCTGGATCAGAGATTCTCCTTCATACTAAGAGTTTGGACGTGAATGGGAAAGTTCTCACTGTGTTGCCTCATATAATTATTTTTCCAAGAACACAATGTAAGAAACATTTCTCACTTATTCTGTTGGTAGCAACTCGACCCTGGGGCCATAAGAGGGAGGGCTGGGCAATATCTTCTGTTTTCAACCAAATCAACACTATTTCAGGGACTCTGGTGTTAGGAATTGCCTTCATGCTTCTTCTCTCCAGAAAAGCAAAGCAAAACACAACAAGAAATCTCCAAAATCAGTGGACTGTTTCTCCATTAAAGCAGGACCCAGAGGCTTGCTTCTCTTCAGTTCCCAGGGCTCAGGTTTTCTTAACATTCTCCTCTACAAATAAGCAAAAGTCAGCCAACCTCATAAAGAGGAATGACACCATTCCAAAACCAATTTAATAATGGGCATTCTCATTTCTTCCTTTGGCTTGGAAAACTATTTTGAAAGCTTTGACAGAATAAAGATGACTGTGTCAGAAGAGGCCCCTTTCCTTAGTAAGGCTTTGACATTTAAAGCAAACAGCACCATCCATTTTGCTGGAATTAAGAAGAGGCTTGCTTGTAAGATAGACCAAGCCCACTGTATGCTAAATACAATGCATGATACTCCTGGCTGGCTAGGAGAATTTTTCCTATTACATAATTGGCACAAGCCATTCAACCCCTTAACATCTATGTAACTTTTTTATAGTGAAGAGTAACAACCCAGTTTTGTTTTGTTTTGTTTTCTCTTTATCCCCTATGTTGGTTTCCTACCACCATTTTAGCATATTGGCACAAACTTAGTGGCTCAAGTCACACAGATTTATTATTTTATACTCTGGAGGTCAAAAGTCCTTACTGGATCTCACTGTACTGGCAGGGCTGCATTCCTTTCTGGAGGCTTTGTAGAACATGCCCACATCCCTTGGTCCATTTCTCCCTTCCATCTTCAAAGCCAGCCATAGTCAAGTGAGTCTTTCTCACATTGCATCACTGTGACATGGATTTTTTGCATCCCTTTTTACACTTAAGGACCCTCATTATTCCACTATGCCCACCTAGATAATCCAGGATACTCTCCCTATTTTAAAGCCATTTGATTAACAACCATAATTTCATCCGCAGCCTTTATTCCTCTTTTCCATGCAATGCAACCTATTCACAGGTTCCAGGGATCAGACACCACGGGCATCTCTGGGAGGCCATTATTCTGTCTACCACATCTCTTTGTCAAATAATATTATGCAAGGGCTTCCTCTCTGCCTCTGCTTAAAATCTCAGGCAGGCGACATAGATTTTTCTAGTTCCTTGGTAATTCAAGTAATTTTAAAAATTACTTCTCATGAATACATTTTCATTGTTCCTAAATGAACTTTGATTTTACTTTCTCCTATTTATTTTCCCCTGGATTTCTCTGCCTGCGGTCCCCAGGTATACTGTAAAGAGCTCCCAGGGGAGGACTTAAGGAGCTCATAGGGCCACCAAGTGAAGCAAAGAGCCAGTAATTGCGTACCTGCCATTAAAGAGCAGCAATGCCATTGGGCAGCTCTTCAAGTCCATAACATTATGCCCCTCCTCTATGAGCCTGGCTAGGTGGGAAACAGCAGCTATTGATATTGGGAGGAGGTATTATTACCCAGGTAGCCATTTACAATACTCCTCACAGAACTGGGGATCCAGCATTCCTCCACTCTGTTGGTGTCAAATGGACCCTCCAGGTAGCTAAATTGGGCAGCTTCACCAGACTATCTCGTTTCCATGGTGGAAATGCTATTTGCTCCAAGTACTGCCCTTAGGATAGTCCAGACATAGTTCATGGCATTTAGACCTTCCAAGCCTGACTCATAATACTTAAGTCCAGCAAACTCCCAGCAGCTTGTGTTTATCACTCCAAGTGGTCTCCTTAATATTCTTTTCATTGGCTTAAGGTAAGATGGAAGAACACGTTTTCCTTGGGGGAGATAAAACAACAAGCAATAAAACAGGGAAGCAATGCTTTTCAAAATAGTGCCTTTTGCTCACTTCTCAATATTTTCGCATTTCTTGACATGCATCTGGAATTGGAGAGTGCCATAAGTCTGAGCAGAGCTTGTTTTGCAATCATTTAGTTTGTTATGAGCAAGTGGTTGAGCGCCCTCACCCAGCTTTATGGGATTGGTCTTGGCACCCATGGAATTGCTCTTGGCCTTTGGTGCCCCCGTGGAAAGTAGGATATGTCTACATGTAATTTATAGTAAGATTATTTATATTTATGCAAGTTTAACAATAGCACACATATTATTATGATATTGGCATTGTTAGTGTAAAGAGCCATACTCCAAGGATCATTTTGAATTGACTGGAATATCAAAACCATTTTTTTATAACCAGGATAAGAAGAATTTGGGAATGGCACCATGGAACATTGGGAGAAGGACAAAAGAGAAGGATAAGAAAGGGGAGAGGTACATAATGGTTTTTGTCCCTTTCCTAATCACATGTATGACTATAATGCTTCCCTAGTTAGAATGTTGTTGGCCAAAAGATGAAGTAGATATTGTGCTGAGAGGCCTGTTTTGGAAACATTGGTCAAAATCAATGTTGTTGACAAATCTTGGCACTGAGTGGGAAAAAGCCACATTCCCCCACTTAATCCTAGAACCTAATGCTACTTTGGCATTCCAAGGACTGACTGGTGGCTTTACAGTTGGGAGAGTTAAATACAAGAGGAATATTATGTGAATCCTGCATGCTCTCTACAAGAAATACATAGATCCTATATGGTAAGGTAGGTAGCTTAGTGATACAGATTAAGTTAAGATATTCTGGGTTATTGATGTCAACACAATTTAGATTTGAATCCCAACCCTTGAAAGGGTAAAAACATTCAGAATATATAAGCTTTTATAATTTATAAAATATTATTTTGTTATTTCAAGTATAGTCAAATTGTTAAGCAAATTGTATGAAAGACAAATTAAGAAGCTATCACACTGTGGTATAAGACTGTACCAAGTCTTTAATATGTTGAATTGACTATGCAAGATTATTCTGTTTTTCCAATTTGGGAGTTCTTCCTAAGCATCATATTTGCATGACCCAATACTCCAATAGAAACAAATTCACGGAGTGATTCAAATATCTTAAAAATGTCACTACAACAACTCAAAAAAAAATGTCTAGCTACAGGAATTAATTTTCAGATTCTGTCCAGAAACAGCAGAGATCTCTTCTGAATGATTTCAGGCAGGGGTCATTAGACTCAGGTATACCCACAACACCCACATATTAGGTTCTATCTTTGCCTTTGATAATAAATTGGAAGGGCTTGGAAGAGAACTGAGGAAGCAAAGGGTGTTTATAGAAGTCTATGTGATATTGGAGAAATGGGGAGAAATAATATAAAAAAAGTGGAGCGATTGGATAATTTTTAAAATTAAATAAACATTTTGAATAGAATGCCTTTTGACTAATGATGATTAACAGCAACCATTGGCCTCTTGTTTCCTTTGAAATGCATATCTCTGTGTTTCCATTTTGCTCCTCTCTGCTTTCTCCCTGCTATTCTTTGACGCCTTTTATTTGCTGACCTCTGGTTTAAACGTAGGAATTCCTCAACGTTCCATGCTCTGTCCTTTTCTCTTCTTTCCTAAGAAGTATTTCTAGGCAATGCCTCACACCAGTGATGTCTACCATGGATTTCAATACGGCCCATCAGGAGAACACTTCTGAATCTTGATCTCACCATTTAAACATTTTCACACATTTGAAACCAAACAGCTTTAGCTATTTCCTTTAACCCCCAAACCCAATTAGGCCTCTGGTTGATTTTACCTCTACATCATTGCCTGTGGCTGCTTTCTCTTTTCCATCACTGCTGCCTTTGCTGGGAAGACCCTACCTCTACAATAACTTTCTAAATATCCCCTACCCCTTTGTCCCGCTTCTCATCACCCTTTCTTCATTAATCACCCACCCACTTTTTTTTTTTTTTTTTTTTTTGCGGTACCGGGGATTGTACGCAGGGGCTTCCACCCTGGCCCTATTTTTTATACTTTATTTTTGAAACCGGGTCTCACGAAGTTGTGGAGGGCCTCACTAAGTAGAGAGAGAGAGAGAGAGAGACAAGGAGAGAGAGAGCGAGAGAGCTGAGGCTGGCCGCAAACCCGGATCCTCCAGTCTCCGCCTCCCAAAGTACTGGGATTACAAGCGTGCACCACCACGCCTGGCTTCACCCACCCACTTTGAATCATCATTCAAAAACAGATATGATCATTTGACCTGCTGATTTAAGCCTTTGCTGGCTTTCCACCTTCTCTAATAATAAAACCAAGAACTTGATATAGTCTTTAAGATCCCTCACAATTGAAGTCAAACTGCTTCATTAATAGCTCTAATTAACATTCATTAGCACTCTTTGAAAATGTTTTCTTGGTGCAATGTACTTGTCCATGATGATGAGCTGCCTAGTGATCCATCCGTACAGACACACATTCCGTGCATTATTTGGTCTGTTTCCTTCGCTATGGCACCACTTCCCCTTCCCTCCTCACTCCCCCGATCCCCTTCCACTGCTCTACTGGTCTTTCTCCTCATTTTCATGAGGGCCTTTTTCTTTCCAGTTTTCTCTTTGAACTTCCACAAACAAGAGAAACCATGACCCTTGACTTTCTGAGTCTGGCTGATCTCACTTAGCACTCTTTATTAGTATTGGACTATGCTGTGGCTCACAACTCAGCTCTGTTTGCCACCATTCCCTGAACAACACTAAATACATATGGTACCTTAAATCCTTCTGAGCCCGTGCTGTTCTCTTCATGTGGAATACCTTATTATCACATCAACAATGAATAATAATGATAGCAAAAATGACTGCATTTATTGAGCAACTACTATCCTCAGGTACTGTTTTAAGAGCTTGCCATTCATTAAGTCATTTGAAGTTATTTAACCCTTACTCAACGGTCTAAAGCAAGTAGTATGAGAGCCATTTTGTAGAAGAGAAAACTGATGAGGAATGGTTAAAGTAACATAGCCAAAGTTTCAGGGCTTACAAACTTCTACTGGAATGCTAATAGAAAGCAAGGCTTTTTATTCCATTTTATCTGGCTAGTAAATCAGTATTATGAGGTAAGTATTATTACATAGGTTTCACAGGAAACAGGGGTCTGTCTGCAAATGTTTTGCTATTTCCATAATAAAATGTTTCCTCTCATCTAAGGATAAAATATAGATTTATTGTTAAACTGAAGTTTGGGGATCTCCCACTTAGTATAGTATAATTTTCTCTATGATGTGTTTAGTACACTGGCCAAACGATGATGCTAAGCAGGCTTGGGTCACACATTTTATGATGTGCCAGTTGGAGCACAACCAGCTAAGGAAAAGGAGTTTTAAAGAACAAATAAATTGTGAATCCGTGACATCCAATTAGCATAGTTCTGATAGAATCACTGGCTGAGATACATATTACACAATACTCAGTGTATACACTACATACACAGTTTCTAATCTTTTGGTAGTATTTTCAGATATGCTTCAGAAATACATAGCTGAGATATTATTTAGAGTAACTGATTTCAGATTTTTAGGTTTTCCTATTTTCAACCATTTTTTAGTAACTTAATAGGGTTGGTTATAAATAATGACGCTTTGGCCATTATGCTAGTGAGAGGCATTTTCTGCCTGGGTCACAGGGACCTTTGTTCTTGCCTCTTCTGATGTGTCCCAGAGGATACCAAGCCACTTAGACATTGTGCAACCATATTATATTTTTCCCAGGATGGCTTCTTTTTCTGTAACTAAAGATGATATTTTGCAGTTCTGTGTCAAAGATCAAAACAAATAGGTAAAATCATTGCTCAGATGTACCTTTATGTAAAACGGAAAAGCGACAAATTCCTTCTGGTCAGAGGCCAAAATAGAAATAACATATCTAGTCAAAAGAAACAAAGAAGTCCATTATGAAAGTAGTCTGAGAGATTATAGATCATTTGAAAACTATGTTATTGGGTTGTGTGCACTTCAGTAACACCCATAGAAATTGCTGGCAGATGTATCATATGATTTCTAGTCAAAATTTCAAAGCAGAGACATTTAGTTTGGATCCATGGATAATGAACTTGGGCAGCAACTATACCTCTAGATGCTAATTTGAATGATCAAAAGTGGAAAGTCCTATCAAACCACAACACAGACGGCAGTCTCCACCATACCAGTCTTTGCATTTAAGAAGTCCCGTCTCTAGGAAGAGCCCCTCTGTTTCTCAGTCATTCGTGCTCAAATCCTTAGTCCCTTTGAACGTTCTTCTGCCGCTCACACACATTTAATGTCTTCATTTGTTCAGGCTACAATAATAAATGGCCAAAGACTGTGTGGTTTATAAGCAAGAAAAATTTATTTTTCACATAGTTCTGGAAGCTGGGCAGTCAAAATCAAGGTACCAGGAGATCTGATGGCTTGGAAGGACCCATTTCCTGCTTTACAGACAATTGTCATTTTGCTGTCACTTCACATGAAAGAAGGGGTGAGGGAGCTCTCTGGGGCCTTTTCTCTAAGTGTACTAATCCCATTCATGAGTGTTTTACCCTAAAGACCTAACCACATCCCAGAGGACCCCGCTGTAAATGCTATGCTATTGGGGATTAGGTTTCAACACATGCATTTGGGGACACATTCAGTGTACAGCATTACTCCCTGGATTCATATTCTTTTCGCATGCTGTCAACTCCAAAGCCTAAAGCCGAAGTCTCATCTAAATATCACCTGCATCAGATTCAGGTAAGACTCAAGGTACAATTCATTCTGAGGCACATTCTTCTCCAGCTGTGAATCCATGAACCTAAACAAGTTTATATGCTCCCCAGATGCAATGATGGGATAGGCAGAAAAGATTTTCTCATTACAAAGGGGAGAAAAAGGAAAGAAAAAGGGCATAACTGTTTCCAAGGAAGTCTGAAATCCAACAGCACAACAACATTAAACCTTAAGGCTTGAGAATAAGCTTCTTTGCCTTCCAGACCCACAGGACAGAGGCCCTGCCTTTCAGACCCTCTAGGGAGATGTCCCTGCCCCTACAACTTGGATAGGAAGGGGTTAGGTCCTCAAGGTCTGGCAGCCCTTCCCCCATGGCTTCTGATGGTCCCTTCCCTACATCTTGGCCAGGTGGTCCTGCAACAGCTATCTGCTTGGGTCCCATCCTGGTAGAACCTCTATCTTTGGGCCAGAGACTCTCTAAGACTTAGGTCCTAAGTCCACAGCTCTGTTGTTAAGCCCTGTTCTTTGATACCAAGGTGGAATTATATCTGCTCTTAAGCAAAAATACCATGCACTGGTGTCAATTCCTGGGAGAGGAACACCATGCACTGGTTATGAATCACAACATGGGGCTCTGAATATCTCTCCAGTTCCTGCTTAGATTTCTATAAAACATGCTAACAACAAATCAAGCAAAGCTGCTTTATTATTCACAGATAGGAAGCAAGAATTAATGTAAGCCTCAGATCCAAGGTAAACTGAATACCCCAAAGCTCAGGAAAGGTGCCCAGGGAAAAAGAAGTCTTGTCTGCATGTGCACCACTTTGCACAGTAGCTGAGGGGTCCTGAAAGCATTCTCCTCTAGATTTTATACCCCAAGGGAAACTGGGATGGCTGGGCAGAAGCACTGCAGGACATCTTGTTCTAGGAGGAATGAGGACATCACCCAGGCTGTTGTGAAGTTTCTTCTTGTCTCAGGATGTTGAGTTCTTAGTACATCCTGCCCAATAAATAAAGCAAGATAGGGGAAGAGATAAGCCATTCCAGGTCATTCAGAGACCTGTCCTCCTCACATGCCCCGGGCTCATGCACTCTACCTGGCAGCAGAGACTGCACCCTCTAGAGGGACAGTCACTGTGACCTGCGCCACACCTGATCTCAGAGGAGCTAGGACAGAACAGCTGGGAAGTGTGGCCCTGGAGTGTAGGACACAGAGGGCATGTGCCCCAAGGCTCCCCAGACACAGGGCCCACCCTTTACATTCTCACATTGTCTTGGACAATAGCTTCTTTCCAGATGGATGACTAATCTTATTAGAAGGTCATTTGGCCACACCCTGAGAGTTCTCTTTTGACTACATTTTGTTACTTTTTATAATATGCATAGGCTGAAAATTTGGAGATCTTTGATTTCTGTTCCTCCCTACCCTTTGCAGATTGAACCCAGGGACATTCTACCCCCAGACCCTTCTTCTTATTTTTTATTTTGAAATAGGGCCTCAGTAAGTGGCTGAAGATGGCCCCAAACCTGTGATCTTCCTGTCTCAGCCTCCCAAGTACTGGGACTGCAGGCATGTGCCACCATGCCCGGCTTTTTTTGTTGTTGTTCTGTTCCCTTTTTAATTAACAGTTCCATCTTTAAATCATTTTATTCTTCTGACATATTACTATGTGCAGTCAAGAGAGGCTAAGCTACACCCCTGATACTTTTCTTGGAAATTTTCTTGGCCAAATATTCAATTTCACCACTCACAAGTTCTACTTTCCACAAAATACTAGGATACAAAAACAAATTCCTCACCACTTTATAAAAGGATGCTCTTTCCTCTACTGACCAATAACATATTTCTCTTTTCAGTCTGAGACTTGATCAGAAGAGTCATAAAGGGACAAGTCCATATTCCATTTTTCTACCAATATTTGGTTCAGGATTACTCGGCTATTTTCTCAGAAGATGGGCTTTCTCCCCACCTCTCCTTCGCTCCATCCAAACCCTTCCCAGATTGCCCAATCTGTGTATGGCATTGCAGGCTTTTTCTACCATGTACCTCGAAACATTTCCAGCCTCTACCTATTACCCAGCTCCAAAGCCACTGCTACATTTTTAGGTAAGCATGACAGCAATACCTCATCGCTCAGAATCAATTTTTGTCTTAGAGCTAATTGTGGCTGCTCTACTATATTTCCATAGACTGGATGGCTTACAATCAATAAGTGTTTCTCACAAATCGAACCTGGGAAGTTTAAGATCAAAATGCTGGCAGATTTGGTATCTGATGAGGGAGCCCATTGCCTATTTCACAGACAGATGGCTGTCTTCTCACTGTATATTAATATCCGAGAAGGGGCAAGACACTACTCTCAAACATCTTTCATACGGGCCTGAAACACACTTATGAAGGGTCTGCCCTTTCGACTTAGCCATCTCCGAAAGGTCCTGTTCTTACTACAATCATCCTGCAGGCTAGGAATTCAACATACTAATGTTGGGGTGGGGGAGGAGGAAAGGAACACAAATATTCAGTCTAAAGCCTATCACATTTTCTAAGCTTTATTCAATCTCTCTTTGATTGTCAATCTTGTCCCTTACCATGTTCTAGGGTCCAGACTTCATTATATCTTTCAATAAACTCTTCTTTCTCTTTAGAAATTCATTAAGAGAAGACTGGATTAGGGATCCTAATGTTCACTATTGGACAAATATCTCCAATTATTTTCTGACTATTTTCCCAGCCTTATAATAGCATTAATACAAATACAAAGAAAAGATTTTAAGGAGGAAAGTCTATCTCAATCATATAATATGAACATCTCAATACTTTTCATTTGTCAAGTCCTCAACCAATTCTAGTCTATCCACACAAGTAGTTGTACTTCCATAAAAATCAGTTCACTCATGTAAACCTACTTTCTACATTATAGCTAAGTATTTTTATCTAATATATGTAGTATAAAAGTTATTTTAAAAATTACCCTATATGCTTCTATGGTGTCTATAATTTACATTTTTAACAGTTATATGAAATTCACAAGCTTAATATATCCTTTTTATTCAACTATTTATTATTCATAATTTCATTGTTGTCAGTCTTTGTTACTAAAATTGATAGAGTATCATTCTTCATATCTCTTTTCAATACAAGATCAGAGGGCAGGATTCATGATATACATTTCTAAATTGAATCTCAGACTTGTTGCATAAATGTATACATTGCAAATAATTGTGTGATTGCATGTGCTCTATAAAAAGTCAGTAAAGTAGCCGGGTCTGGTGACAGGTGCCTATAATCCTAGTATTTGGGAGGCTGAGACAGGAGGAGTGCAGGTTCAAGACCAGCCTCAGCAACTTAATGAGAACCTTAGCAACCTAGTGAGACCCTGTTTCAAAGCAAAAACTTAAAAGGGCTGGAGGTATAGCTTGTAGGTAGAATGCCCCTTGGTTCCTTTCCCAACAACCTCCCACAAAAATCAGTAAGGCAAAATATTTTCAATGAATGTTTAAATTGTATATACTCTTGGTTAATTGTTCATAATTTAAAAATTTAACCATTGAGGTTCTAACCATTGAGGCAATATATAAATAAAATGTTTATAATTTTATATAAATTATATTAGTCTTTTCATTTCTTGCAAGTTTAAAATGTTTATGGCCAAATCAGTGGATCATATCTCATTCATTATTTAATAATTACTCAAGTTTGTATTTTGTTATCTATTGCATGATTTCACTTCTCTTTATACTTAATTCTTGAATTCCTTTGACATTTTATTGGAGTATGTTCTGTGGTCATATTTCAAAAATGCATGGAATTCTACATATACCTTTTATTTTTCTAAATAAAAATGGGAAGAATCAAACCCTAGAGATTGACATTAAATTTGTCTGAGATTAAATACATTTATATGTAGGGTAAATGAACATAATTAGATATAATTACATAAATATAATTAATACAATTCTTTTTATGATTCTATTGCCTAACTTTAAAAAGTTAGAAAAAGTAAATACATAATTGAGTAGAGTACACACTATTTGGCTCATTTTCCTCCCCAAATCTGTGACTTATAATATTTTATGTAATCAATATATTACATAACACTCTTCTTCATTGCTTTTGATTACTGCTGTTTCAGATATCAATATTTCCTATGTAAAAGGGAATTCTAATTATCTTTGTTTCTACCTGGAATATGTCAACTTAGTACCATTCATTTCCATCTTAGAATATTTGCCTAAATCCGAAGCTCCAAAATATCACCACATCTTAGAAAGTATAGTTCAAATGTTCCTGTCTTTGCCATGATGCTTTCTCTGAGGCTTTCAACCAAAAATAACCTATCTCCCTTTTTTCATTAAATTTTTATTTCATATATTTACCTCACAATTTTTTCCTTTCTTATGTTTGTGAGCATATATCTCTTATCAGGAAGATTCTTTAGTATGAGGACTTTTTATCACTGTATCTCCCATCTGGCTTACGACACACTTTTACAAAAGTAGAGGGATAAAAATCATGTGATTAGAAAAATGATACTTTGCCTTTGGGTAAATAACAGCTGCCATTCAATGACAAATTTTAATATATAGGCTACTTTTTTATAATTATTTTTTAATATAATCTTACAAATATTCTGTAGTAAGACATTATAGCATGGCCATATTGTAGAAGAAAAATACTGAAGCTAGAGAGGCTAGTTGATTACAGATGGTTTCCAACCAAAGCCAACCTCATAAGGTGAAGATATGCGATTACTTGCCCTTCTTTCCCCATTTCCTCTCACCATATTTGTCCCCCACCACAAAAAACAATCTGTTTTGTCATCAATGTTCCAAAGACATTTTTTCCTTATACCCAACAGCTGCTTAAAAATTCTGCTTGCTTTGTATTGAATTATGACTTTTTAAAAATAGCTCTTGTTCATCCTCAGGCTTCCTATTGCCTTTGAAGAGTATGATTTCCCTTTACCAAATCTTAAACATTTCTTTCCTTTCAAATGACTAGCCCAAACTTATCAGAAGAGACAAAGCAAGTCATTTTTTACTGGTAAGAGGAACAACCCAACAAGAGGATATAACAATAGTCAATATTTATGCTCCAAATATAGGTGCAATCACTTTTATAAAACAAACGCTTTGTAACATTAAGTCTCACATAGATCCCAATAAAATAATATTGGGAGACTTAAACACTCCTCTCACACCACTAGACCAATCTTCTAGACAAAAGATCAGTAAAGATTCCTCAGACCTAAGGAACACCATAAACCAAATGGATCTACTAGACACATACAGAATATTCCACCCAACTACAGCTGAATACACATACTTTACAGCTGCTCATGGAACCTTCTTCAAAATAGAACATATCTTGGGCCACAAAGTGAGTACTAACAAATTAAAAAAATGTGACATAACCACCTTCATCTTTTCAGAAGATAATGGAATGAAACTAGAAATCAACTATAAGAAGACCCAGAGAAACCTCATAAACACATGGAAACTGAACACCACACTGCTGAATGAGGAATGGATCATAGAATAAATAAGGGGAGAAATAAAGAAATTCCTAGAAACAGATGAAAATAGAGACAATATATCAAAATCTCTGGGACACTCTGAAGGCAATATTAAGAGGAAAATTCATAGCACTGAGTGGTCACATAAGAACAGAAAATCACCAAATAAATAACCTAATGACACACCTCAAAGCCCTTGAAAAGTAGAACAGTCTAATCCCAAAGCCAGTAGAAGACAGGAAATCATTAAAATCAGAGCAGAAATCAATGAAGTAGAGAACAACAACAACAACAACAAATTTAAAAATCAACAAAACCAAAAGCTGGCTTCTCAAAAAAATAAACAAGCTAGATAAACCATTGGTCAACCTAACCAAAAGAAAGAGAGAATCAACCCAAATTACTAAAATAAGAGATGAAAAAGGTGATATTACCACAGACAGTGTGGAAATCCAGAGGATTATCATAAACTACTTTGAAAAACTATACTAAAACAAATTTCTAGACACATACAACCTTCCTAAATTGAATCAAGAAGATATAGAAAATTTAAACTGACCAATAGCAAACAGATTGAAATAGCAATAAAGGGCCTACCATCAAAGAAAAGCCCAAGTTCAAAAGGTTTCCCAGCCAAATGTTATAAAACCTTTATAGAAGATCTAATCCCAATACTTCTCAATCTATTCCATGAAATAGAGAGACGGGACTATCCAAACTACATTCTATGAAGCCAACATCAAATTAATACCATAACCGAATAAAAACAGCTTAAGAAAAGAAAACAACAGACCAATATCTTTGATGAACTTAGATGCAAAACTTCTAAACAAAATATTAGCAATGCGCATTCAAAATGACATCAAGAAAATTATACACCACAACCAAGTTGGGTTCATCCCAGGGATGCAAGGCTGGTTCGACATACGAAAAACAATTCATGAAATTCACCATATAAACAGAAGTAAGGAAAAAAATCACATGATTATTTCAATCAATACTGAAAAAGCATTCGACAAAATGCAACACCCATTCATGCTAAAAACACTGCAGAGAATCGTAATAGAAGGAACATACCTCAACATCATAAAGGCAGTATACAATAGGCCCACAGCCAACATCATACTAAATGGGGAAAAACTATGAGAGTTACTTTTAAAATCAGGAACAAGACAAGGATGTCTTCTATCACCACTCCTGTTCAATATAGTACTTGAGACTCTAGCCAGAGCAATACGACAAGAGAAGAAAATCAAAGGAGTGCAAATAGGAAAAGAAGAACTGAAACTATCTCTATTTGCAGATGACATGATATTATACTTAGAAGACCCAACAAAGTCACCAAAAAGTCTTATAGAACTGATCAACAAATTCAGCAAAGTGTCTGGATACAAAGTCAATCTTAAAAAATCAGAAGCTTTTCTATATGCCAACCATAAATCCACTGAAAAAGAAATCCAGAAAGCATTTACACTCACAATATCATCCAAAAAATAAAATACTTAGGAATAAACCTAACCAAGGAGGTAAAAGATCTCTACAAGGAAAATTATAGCACATTGTACAAAGAAATTGAAGAAGATCTTAGAAGGTGGAAGGACCTTCCATGTTCTTGGATAGGCAGCATAAATATCATCAAAATGGCTATTCTTCCAAAAGTGATCTACAGACTTAATGATATACCCATTAAAATATCAAGGTCATTCTGCACAGATATAGAAAAATCAGTCCTTAAATTCATTTGTAACAACAAAAGACCCAGAATGGCCAAAATAGTTCTCAGCAAATAAGAACCATGCAGGTGGCATCACAATACCTGACTTCAAACTATACTACACAGCCACAGTAATAAAAACAGCATGGTATTGGCACAAAGGCAGACACATAAACCAATGGAGCAGAATAGAAAACTCAACAACAAATCCGCACACTTACAGCCAATTGACTTTTGACAAAGGGGCCAAAAGCATGCACTGGAAAAAGATAGCCTTTTCAACAAATGATGTTGATAAAACTGGTTATCCATATGCAGAAAAATGGAAATAAACCCTGCTTTCTCACAAGATTCAATTCAAGATGGATCAAAGACCTGGGAATTAGACCAGAGACCTTGCAGCTACTTGAAGAAGGCATAGGACCAACACTCTAACATAGAGGCATGGGTAAAAATGACTCCAAAGGCACAAGAAATTAAAATGAGGATCAATATGTGGGGGATTGGATTAAACTGAAGAGCTTTTGTGCAGCAAAGGAAACTATCAAAAGGAAGTTTATTGAGGAAGTGAGAGCCAACAGAGTGGGAGATTTTTTCCAGCTACTCCTCTGATAGAGGACTAACATCTAGAATATACAGAGAACTCAAGAAACTCACTGCGAAAAACACAAACACACCAAACAAAAAATGAGCAAGTGAACTAAATAGACACTTCACAAAAGAAGAAATACAAATGGCCAATAAACGTTTGAAAAAATGTTCAACATCATTAGCAATCAGAGACACATGTCAAAACTACCCTGAGATTTCACCTAACCCCAATTAGAATGGCAATCATTAAAAACACAAACAATAACAAATGCTGGTGAGGATATGGAGAAGTAGGAACTCTGATACACTGTTGATGGGATTCCAAATTAGTGCAACCACTTTGGAAAATAGTGTGTAGGATCCTTAGAAGAATGAATCTAACATATGACCCAGCTATACCACTCCTACATATCTACTCAAAAGAATGGAAACCAAACTACCAGAGTAATGCATGCATATCTGTTTATAGTTGCAAAATTCACAATTGTCAAACTATGGAACCAGCTGAGATGTCCATCAACAGATAAATGGATTACAAAACCATGGGATATGTACACAATGGAATTTTACTCAGCCATAAAGAAGAACAAAATTGGTGAACATTATGCTAAGTGAGATTAGTCAGTCACAAAAAGTGAAAGGTCAAATGTTCTCCCTCATATGTGGAAGCTAGGGAGAAATTGAGACATAGGAGGGAGTCCAGAGAAAGGAGGAGAAACCTTAGATGAGGATAGAAGGTGACCTAACTGAGGGAGATGGGAGGGGGAAGAGGGAAACACCTCAATGGTCATGGTGTACATACACAAACTTATCAAAGTCAATCACTCTGCTGAGCACAGGAAGGAGGGGAGAGGGAAGGAATGGGGTGGAAACTTGGGGAGGGCTCAGTGAGTACTGTGTGCATGTATGCCTCTATTACCCTGAACTTCAACAAGATGAATACAATGCATCAATAAATTAAAAAATGACTTTTTTATGTTGCTAAATCCCACTATTTTTCTTAAAATACTTTTCTATTTTCCCAAGTAAACCATCTTCTTGCTCCATTCTGAATTATTGGACCTGACAAGGATCACCCTGAAATCCACAGGTCTTCAATGTTAAATTAGACCTGATATAATTTAGATCTGATATTTTCCAATTTGTGTTTATATTGATTTTGTTTAGTCCATAGTCCAGTAACTTCTTAAGAAAAGAGTGAATGAAATATAAACTTTATGAATCATATGTACCTTTTTGCTTCACTCAGAGTTGAATAGTTTATGGGTATAGAATTTCAAGATTGAAAATATGTTTTCTTAAAAATTTGAAAAAAATGTTCCACCATCTTCCTCAACCAATATTATTGATGAAGGCTATACTATTAGTCTGAATAATGCTCCGTTGGAAGTGATTTGTTATTTTATTCTTGAAAATGTTAAGAACTTTTCTTAGTTTTTGGTGTTCTGATAAATAATGAGAATATGCTCAGGCATGTGTGTCTCTTTTTAACATATTTTATCAAGCACTATTATGGTCTCTTAGGACACCCATTAATAGAACCTCCTCCTATGAAGCACCTTAGTAATCAGGTTTTTTTTTTTTAGAAAGTTCAGCTAGAGAACACAATATCATGGTATCATTAGAGAATGTACTTTAATATCAGTGTCAAATGGCTTCCTAACACTAGCTGCCATTAGGAAGAGCTAATCACAGCAATACAGCCTCTCCCATCCCCACAGTGTCAGAGTCTCCCCCTAGAGGAACCAAGAGGAATGTCTGCCTGTTCCACATGGGGAATTATTCCCAAGTAAAAGAGGTAAACGATGCCTGTTTTATCACCACAAAGTTACCAATGATATAAATGACCCCATGTCCTCTGGGACACAGGAAGAGATGGGATGGGGCTTTGATTAACACTGAAGATTCTTCTTTGCCTAGAAAAACATATAAACAGAAAAGTGTTCCCTCCTAATAGGATAGAGGTGGGTTTTTGGAATCTGAAGAAGTGTGCTCTATCATATACCTGGGGGGAATTCTATCATAATTTCTTTAACAAGTCCCTCACTTCCATTTTCTCCATTCCTTTTTTCTGAGACTTTTATTTATGAGGTACTGTTTAATGGGGTTATTTCAATTTATTCCACTATTTTCTCATATTTTATGTCTCCATAATATTAGAGATCTTATTGACCTTATTTTGTAATCCTATTGATTTTTTTCCAACTCTCATAGTTTAATCATGGAGCTATTTTTCTTGTTCCAGTGGGTTTTTTTCATAGTATCATGCTGTTGTTGTTGTTTTAAGAATGTACTTTATTCTTAAATACATCTATTAATTTCTACTAATTCTAGTATAACACAAAACATGCCTCACATGTCTAAAACAGAGAGAACATAGGTCATTCCATACAGCTTAATCGTTCTCTAGAGTGTTCTATCTTAATGAATGCCTTTCATACTTCTTTT
Source organism: Glis glis (assembly GCA_004027185.1). Classification (NCBI taxonomy): domain Eukaryota; kingdom Metazoa; phylum Chordata; class Mammalia; order Rodentia; family Gliridae; genus Glis; species Glis glis. Next base: position 146,052 of record PVJS01000111.1, on the reverse strand, counting down.
CAATCCTGTTATCACTGACTCATCTTCTGTATTATTCCCATTTTAAGGGCAAGTTTCCTAAATTCTTTAGCAATGCCTACTTCTCCATCTTTGTACTTTGGCAAGAGGTCTGTTAAGGTCTTTGCCCTATTTTTAAAATCAGATTGTTTTCTTATGTTTTGTCTTTAATTTTAATTGTTAGATATATAATTATGCTGCACATATATAACTATCCCCTACCTCAATTTAAGAGGCAGAATATAAGTTGTTAAAAGGAAGAAGCAATAATAACCATAAGTAAATATATATTCTGTGTGATGCTAAAAAGTACAATAATGAAACAGCTTAAGGGAAATAAGAAGTGCTAGAGAGCAGATTTTGCTGTAGTGTTTGTTGTTTGACTTTTTATTGTTATGTTGGTTATTTAACTTTTTATGATGGGTGATCATGGAAGGCTTCAGTAATATAAAATATTGTACAGAGATCAAAAGGAAATAAAGGGGAAAACCATATAGACATCCGGTCTGTCAATTAAGGTGATCAATTCATCATTATTTGCCAAGGAAGGTTTTCAAGTTTTAGTAGGAAATTCTCACATCCCTGGAAATCCCTAAGTCCCAGGAAAATTAAAACTGTTTATATCCATCTAGCAAGGGAATTCAGAAAATGTATTTTTCATGCTTCCATCCTTAGTGGTACAAAGAAAGATAAAGGAAAGTTGCTCCTAGACCAAGTACCAACAGACAATTTCTTGACATATCCCTTTAAAGAAAATACAGATAACTTAGAACCGATATGTCACCTTTACTTATAAGTAACAATAATCCATTATTTGGAACTCCTGTTGCTAAGCTAGTTTTAGATATCTGATAGAAAAATGTATTCATTCAAACTGCACTACCATAATGACTGAATACTGACCATGAATAAATGATAATCTGAATTTAGGATTTTTGTGAAATTAACTGAAATGATTATACTATAGCACAATGCCTATACAGAAAAACTATATAATAAAGGAACTAGTTACTATTACTACTACTATTAACAACAACAGCAACAGAGAATTTAGTATTCTGATGAACATAACAAATAGTAAAGAATAATGAAATTGAGGCTAAGTATGGAAAAACAATTATTTATGTATATATGTAGTTATTTATTTATTTTGTGTGTGTGGCACTGGGGATTCAGCCCAGGGGTGTTCTACCTCTGAGCTATACCCCAAACCTATTTTATCTATTTGTTTTTTTCAAAACAGGTTCTTGCTGAGTTACCACAAGCTACTGGCCTCTAACCTGCGATCCTCCTATCTCAGCCTCCCAAGTACTGGAATTACAGGTATGACTTCTCCAGTTTCAAAGAGCATACATTTTTTTAAACTATTCCCATTTCTCCCAAAATAGACTTCTAGACACTTCAAGTCCCTCTTAGAAAAGTAAGTAAATATATCTTCTTGGCATCATTGTGACCATGGACTGAGTTTAGTTTGAGAGCCAAGAACTGCCTCAAGATTATTCCTCCCAATTTCTCTAGCTATGTGTGGGGCCCAGAAGAAGTACAGGCCGGCGGTAAGTACGTGATCCCGTTTACACTGCACAGCCGCAGATGTGCACTTAGTTATATAAGCATGACTGTGCAGAACACAACATATCTGTGCATGTCCATGCTAGCATGGGCATATGCCATTTTGCCCAGAACCATATATATATAAGAAACAGGTTTGCAGAATAAGGCTGCTGTTGTCATTCTCCTGATGGGGATTCCACATGCCTTCTTCTCTCTGGGGATCTCACCTCCAAAACTTCCCCTGCAACTGCAGCTGGACCCTGACACTTGGCATAGCCGGCAGGATTAAATGAGTACCCCATACTCCTCTGGAGCAGCAGTCCCAGGAGGAATAACTCAGAGTGGTGGTGATGTGGCCCCTGGCCTCACTGTGGTCCCCAGTAGTGTACCCAGCCAGAAGAAGTCCCAAAGGTTTTAGAAGTGTTGGAGCTGCATGTTCCACTGCACGTTGGCAGCTCCACAGACCAGAACATAGATGGCAGCACAGCTCAAGCCAGAGTCGCGGTCACCAACAGCCCTGCCACCGACAGCGCCAGCAGCCACTGCAGCCCTCAGCCCTATGCATGATCATGCAAGAGACATCCGCCCTGGCCCACTTCCACGAGGAAGTGACACACCCAACCAGATTCCAGTCCAGGCCCAGGCCCACCTCTGCGCCCACATTTTCAAGGGACCATAGTCCCCAGGAGGATTGAATGAGACTGGGAGGCTGCCAGTGAGGTCCACGGGAAGACAAGGCTAAGGCTCAGTAGGAGACTACCCCCACAGCCACCCATGAATAAGTATGCCCAGCAACTGCTGGACACGGTGGAGCAGCAACAGTTCCTGGGCACCATGCTCCTGTGAGGAGAAGATAGAATGGGAGCCCAACAAAGTACCTTGGTGCTGTGGCAGCAGCTTCACCAGAACCAAAGGTATACCCCTTTACCTCCAAAAAAAAGGCCAAGGAAATAACCCGAAGAAAAAGCCCAATCATGTGGCTGACTTTCTCCCAGACTAGGGACCCAGTTGGGGTACTTGGTTATCAGGCCAATTGGCTGACCCTGAGGCCGCATGTGGAATTAACTATTTACTGGTACCCACAATATGCAATGTGTCCTAGCACTAGTTGATATGGGAGCAGAGAGCATCCTCCTCTTTGGCAACCCGTACAAATTTACTGGACCTAAGGCTGCCATAGAGGGTTATAGTAGCTGTCTCATTACAGTTCGATGTGCCCCAGGTGATTCTGGGACTTGGACATCAGCCTCCTAAGCAATATGATATGTATATATCCCCCATAGCTGAGTACATCCTGGGGACGGACATACTGCAGGGACTAGCTATGTAGACAACTATCGGAGAATTCCAGCTACAGGTGCAATGGTAAAGACCATCACTAGAGGACATACCCATCATTCTCCTTTACAACTCCCCCATGCTATGAGCATTGTGAATGTATGGTAGTACAAGTTACCAGGGGGTATGAGGAAATTGAACAAATGATACTGAAGGTAGAAGAGGCAAGTATTATCTGTTTGACTCATAGCCCATTCAAGTCTCCCATATGGCCAGTATGAAAACCTGAGGGTTCCTGGCACATGACAGTGGACAACCAGAAGCTAAATAAAGTGACACCGCCCTTGCACACACTAAGACTTCAGAACTGATGGATCACCTGTCACACGAACTGGGACAGTTCCATTATGTTGCAGGCTTGGCAAATGACTTTGTCTCCATTGACATTGCCCCAGAAAGCCAAGAACAATTTTCTTTTACCTGGGAAGGGAGGCAATGGACCTCTTTGGTATTGCTCCAGGAATAACTGCATAGTCCCACCTTGTGTCACAGTCTCGTGGCACAGAATTTAGCCTCCTAGTAGAAGCCTGAGACTGTACAGTTCTTCCATTATATTGATGATATTATGCTAACCTCCAATTATCTTGCAGTATTAGAACCAGCTGCATGCAGCCCCGGAGCTGCTCTCCAGGAATGGGGGTGGGCTGTCAACAAGGTCCAGGGACCTGGGCATTCTGTCAACTTCTTGGGAGTTGTCTGGTTGGGTAAGGCAAAGGTGATACCCGAAGCAGTGATAGACAAGATACATGCCTATCCTCCACCAGGAATGGTCAAACAGTGGCCATATATGCTGCCCTCTTAGCTTATAAACCCATTACACGTATTACCAGGTCAACAAAGGTGTAGACCACCTACCTATTGAAGGCTGGTTATGGCCTTGTACTTATGCCCATGGGACAGGGGTAGCACAAACTCCCACTCTGACCAAGTGAGGCAGGTATTTAGACTTGTGCCCCCTGGATAGGGGCAGCAAAAATTCCCACTCTAAATGGGCACATATTTAGAACAATGAGCATGGTTTCCTAGTAGCCCTTTGTCTAAACAGCTACATACTCTCCTGGGGCCAGTACATTTCCAAGCAACAGATCCCTCGGAACCCAAGGAAATGGAAAATGCCTCAAGACCCTATGAGGAAGGGAAAGTCCCAATACCCGTGGAGGCATGGTATTCCAATGGCTCATGTCATGGGCAGCCACCCACATGGGCAGCTGTGGCTTTACAGGCCGCCAAGGAAATGTTTTGATATGAGATCAGTGCCGGATGCTCTAGCCAATGGGCCAACCTCCGGCAAGCTGGTTAGTTCTCATGAAGAAGACTGGGCGCTAACCTTGTGGCTGCCCCAATGGTCAGCACAAGACTGGTTGATTGGGAACTGCCCATTGTGGGGCAAGGATATGTGGGAGGACCTGTAGAAACAGGGCCTCTAGGAAGGAGCTACTATACATCATGGCCTTTACAGGCCCCTGGTAATAATTCTGCCAATGCTTTAATGCAACTTCAGGCTCTCCAACTATCCCCCAGAGCCCTTCTCATTAACACCATGCTTACATAAGAAGCTAGGACATGTAGGCGCCCACACCATGGGGCTCGTAGACCAGCAGTGGAGATTGCCTCTTACCCGCACTCAAGCACAAGATGCTGTATAACAGTGCCATTGGTATGCAGAACACCACCCACAGCGACACAGGGTTCCTACAACCCTGGGAAAGGTTCCCCAAGGTGCTCAATCTTTACAGGAATGGCAGGTTGACTATGTTAGACCACTGCCAACAGACCAAGGATTCTGAAACATTCTGACAGCTGTAGATATGGCTACAGGTTTGGGTTTTGCTTATCCTGTGGTATAGGCTGATCAAAAACATACTGTAGCTGCCCTTGAACAACTATCAGCAGCTTATGGTTGACCCTTGATAGTGGCCCTGGCATGTACAGGCTATTCAGGTATGACAGGAGGACCCACTTACAACTTGGTAAAACTCACTGGGCTCCTTCTAGAGATGGGTATTGACTATCCTCACCTCTGCGGCTGGAGGACTAATAGTCTCCTGTTGCACCCTCTATCGCGGTTATGGTCTTTGGGCCCAATGCAATGCTTTCTGGGTCAAGTCATACACCGCCATCCTGTAAGGGGTGATGTGAGGGGTGCAGAAGAAGTACAGGCCAGCAGTAAGGACATGACCCTGCTCATCCCACGCAGCCACAGATGTGTACTTAGTTATATAAGCATGACTGGGCAAAACGCAACACGCAAGTGCACGTCCATACTACCATGGATGTATGCCATTTTTCCCAGAACCCTGTATGAGGAAGAGGTCTGCAGAACAAGGCTGCTGTTGTTGTTCTTCCATGGGCGACTCCGTGTGCTTTCTTCTCTCTGGGGATCTCACCCCTGAAACCTCCCCTGCAACCACAGCTGGTCTCTGATACTATGCTAAAAAGGATAAGAATACTCAACTATCAAGATGCTATTTGCACAATGTAAATATCATTTTAAACATTAGAGAACTTCATACAAGTCCTTAGCAACAATACTAACTTGCTGAGTGTCGGTCTGAGCAGCACCCTTGCTGTGCTATGATTCTGCTTGCATAGATTTAAAAAGTCATATAAAATACACGTAACTTTCATGCTTTCATTTTGTCTTATCAAATAAACATAGAACAGCCGGGCGTGGTGGCGCACGCTTGTAATCCCAGTACTTTGGGAGGCGGAGACCGGAGGATCCAGGTTCACGGCCAGCCTCAGCGCGCAGTCTCTCTCTCTCTCCTCTCTCCTCTCTGTCTCTTTCTCTCTCTACCTAGCGAGGCCCTCCGCAACTTCGTGAGACCCGGTTTGGAAAATAAAGCATAAAAAAATAGGACGGGGGGGCGGGCGTAGCGCGGAGGTAGAACGCCCCTGCATTCAATCCCCGGTACCGCAAAAAAAAAAAAAAGAAACAAATAAACATAGAACAATGAGACTGGTAATAAACTGCCCTTTCGGCAGGGTGTTGGCATCTAGAATCAGCTGCCCCGACACTGGAGAGCAGATAGCAATCCCAGGCCTCTTTGGTCTTCCACAAAAAGACATTCAAACAGGGGCTTTCAGAGACTCCCAAGTTGGAGCCCGGGGCTCATCCCTAACAGAACTTTCATCATGTGTTCTTGGTTTACAGTCCCATATCCTGGTTGTAAGACAGAGCACCAACAACTTTCAACCTGAATACAGAGACAGCATGTTTATCCACCCTGGGGCTCTAACATCTGATGTCCAGCTGTGATTACCCCAGAAGAATGGACCGCAGAGGCACAGCTCCAGTGACTGCTCCCAGGGAGTGACACAGATCCCTACAGATCTCAGGGGAAGGAGGCTCCAGGGAAAGGCAGCCAAGGCAGTAGGGGAGGGAGCCCAGTATGGAACATTTTAGCTGAATGTGCACATATAATTTGAGGCTTGTAGAAAGAACTAAAGTGTTGCTAATGGACCATTCTCTTCTTAGACCAGTAAGTAACAGGGTTGTATATTTTCTTTTTAAGACATGTAACGGCTTCTTTCCTGTGCCCTTATGTGGAATGCAAATCCATATGTGCCCCTTCTGCTCTTTCACAGCAATGGTCTGCTTAACTCTCATCATTCATTCATTCAGCCATCCAATCATTTGATGATTCATTCATCCAATCATTCATTCATTCTTCCAATCATCAATCAATAATGGATGGATTCTAAATGAATCAAGAGTTGATTTGTTTAACATTAACGAATCATTGCTTTGTTGATATTAAATGCTTGGACAGAGTCAGCAACCGTGCCAGGGTCTGGGAACACAAGAAAGAACAGAAAATATTTGTCCGAGCACACGTATAATTAGAATGCATTCTGAAAAAGCTTCTATAGAGGTTCAATATATAACAAGTCTCCATGGGGAAAACCTCCAGGCCTCCAGACTTCCAGTCCAAGGGTAAACATGTGCTGGATTTTAGACCCTCAGAGACTAACCAAAAGATTTGCCTTTTGATAAGGTAGTGGAATAGACGGTGAGGGGTGAGGAAAGACACAACTGAGGGAGGGAGGTTGCCAAACAAGACGCAGTTATTTCCCATGGTCCAGACATTTTGCATCTATCCGTTAAGCCAGAGACTCAGTTCTGAAGTGCACTGTGGACCCAGATGTCACTTGTGGCCAACTAAATCATGACCACATCCACCGCAAGTTCTTGTGACTATTTTTACAAACTCACATTAAAAAATGTTTACTTCCCTCTTGCACTTTCTCAGCTGCCTAATGCACACATGCATAAATGCCGAACCTCGTATATTTTCCTATTAAATTTCATTCTATCATTTGGATTCAATACCCCCAAATCTGGTGAAATCATTATGAATCTTACTTCTGTCATCTATTATTGTAACTACTCCACCCAGCTTTATGTCATATGAATATTTTACAGTCATCCATTCTTTCTCTTTGCCTCTCCCCAATCCATCTACCACATGGCAACCAGCGATGGTTCTCAAATAAAGAAAAAACGACCTTCTTACTTCCCACCCACTTGCAATTTAAATATGGAATGGAATGGAATCCAGGGCTTTAGAATGGAATCCAGGGCTTTCATAATCTGCCACTTGTTTTCCTCTTCTTCAACTCCTCACATTCACCCTCCCTTACCTCCAATGGTTTTGAACAATTCAGAGGCTCTCAGAACTCCATACACACCCAGTGCCTACCTGCCTTCCTCTGCTCTCCCTTGGAAGATGCACTTTTCTCCCCATACCTCCTTGATAAATACTATTCTTCCGTCAACTCTCAGCCACATTATAGGTCCTTTGAAACCCTTTTCTGGACAAACTCATATCCCCGACACTCACTCCAGGCGGGTGTTTCAATGTATGTTTTTATAATAATTTACATGTATGCTATATGCCACTTATCACATCAGTTTAAACTTGGGATTGACAAACTTTAATGTCCATAAATATTGCCTAGTATCTTGGCAAGATGCAGAACCCGATTCAGTTGGTCTGGGATGACAAGGTATGAAAATCTGCATTTCTAATAGTTCTCAGGGCATGCCAATGCTACTGTTAATAGACTTTGAATAGGAAGAATCTAATTCCTTTTAGATATATTCTCAGCTGTGAACTCCTTATATGTAGGGAATGTGACTTACGTGTGTGTGTGTGTGTGTGTGTGTGTGTGTGTAGTGTTGGGGGTAAAACCCAGGGTCTTGAGCACGCTCGGCTAGCACTCTACCACGAAGCCACATCCCCAGCCATCATCTTGGAATCTCTAGAATCCAACATGTGTGTGAAAATGCAAAACATTTTAGATGCATTGGTCCTGTGTTACCATCCAATAATTGTTTTCTTAAAGTATTGGACAGAGCTAGCAGAAACTACCTTTCATGTTGATGTCAATACAGGTTTGATACTCCATTTGAAGTAGTAAATCTTGGCTTTTTCAATTTTAACTCAGAAAGTCCAAAAAAGAGTTGCTGACAGAGTTCTAGACAGATACATACAACAACAACAAAAAAAACCCACCTGGCTACATATAATGATATTTATATTATGATACACACATATCCTTTTAAGTAAACCACCTTCACATGCCTAGTTCATTCAATGCTTATTGACACCTACGGTGTAAAACAAAGAGTGTACATGTTAAGGACACACACAGACTCCAGACCCATCTCACCGATTTGATTCCTAATTGAGCTGCCTTAATGAGCTTCAATTTCCCACCTGTAAAATAAGGGTAATGGTTTCTGCTTAGATCAGTGCCTATGCGTATTAAGTGCAATATAAATATAGCATTATTATTTATTTATTCACTCAAAATATTTGAGTACCTTCTCAATATTATAATCTGTTGTCTGAGCTGGAATTATAGCAGTGATATAGAAAATAAGACACGTGTCTATTCTCAAGGAGCAAACTGCCTTGGAAAACCAGAGAATGAGCATGCTAAGGAGCCAACAAATAAACTGTTACAAATTGAGATGTGTGCTTGCATAGGAGTCAAATAGAGCTATCTTAGAGCAGGAAAGAGAGTGAGGAGCTAGTTTAAATAAGTTGGCCAGATGAGAAGAAAAGAACTTTAAAATTAAGACCTGAAGAGTGATAAACCAGTGAGAGATGAGCTGAAGTAAGGGTATCGCAGAAAACAGGAACAGCGTCTTCAAAGATCTGAGGCACAAAAAGGATGATCATAGCTCTTTTCCATGGGATGAAATTGGAGCTAAATGAGATCAAGTGATCGGCCCATTGTTCGATTCTAACCACCGTGAAAGAGAAGATGACAGCCCAGATTCCTTATTACTGTGCCTCTCATCATTATACCACACCGCATTGTGGACCCACATGAAAAGGAAAATGGAATAAGTGGTCAGACATTCCCTCATGATATTGACTCACCAGCTGCCCTGTCTTAAAGGAATGTCAGTCTCGGCCAGCCTTGCTATCTCTGCGAACGGATGGATAGAGAATGGTGTGAAAACTCGGCTCTTCTTTAAAAAGCTATCCAGGAAAAATTGAAGCACTCCTGATTTTTATTTGAGTATGTTTCTCTGTAGTATATTTGTGTTATGGTTAGATATAGAATGGCCCCTTGAAGAGCTCATAAATTGGTGTTTGCAGTTGATATAATCGAATCTTGAGGGTTGTAATCCCAGCAGTGGATAAATCCATTGTGATGAATTTACCTGGGTGGTACCCGGTAGGCCTGTAGGGTGTGGCTGGAGGTGGTCTCTGGGGGTGTAGCCTTGGGGATTATATTTGGCACCTCCTCCCCCTGCTCTCTCTCTTGCTTCTGGCCTCCATGATGTGAGCAACACAGTCCACGTTATCTCCCTCTCTCCACCTCCCTCCGCCATGCCCTGAGATCCGCGATCCCCAACCTCACATGGACTGAACACAAAACTGTAAGAAAATAAATCTTTCCTCTAAGTTATGTGGTCAGTCTTTTATATTATAGCTGCAAGAATTACTCCAAAATTACTGTGTTTACCAAAACAGTTTGATTTCATGCTTGCTTTACATTTTGTTGATGATTTGGTTCCTGCTTTTTTTTATTCTCTGGAGCAGGCCCTTTAGGACATTCTGGCCTCTTGATCAATGGAAAACCCAAAATGATATGAATTACAGGGTCAGGTATCTCTAATAATGGATCTGAAATCACAAGTTATTTATGTTGCATGACCCTATCCAACCTACTCTATGCTCTGCTACCTCATGAAAGATTTCTGAAAGTAAGCATCAGACTTAAAGAATGAAGGAAAAAATAAGGGAATCCCCAAACACACAAAGAACTACAAAATATCTATGTTTTACTGACTGCTGGAAATCCCCTTATTCCCTTTCCCTCCTGCTTCTTCCAAGGATGGCCTGAAATATTGACTCACAGTGATGCCTTCTGTTATTTCCACTGCAGCTAGCTCTTCTGTGCTCCTAGAGTGTCTGCACATTTTCTACATTGGAACTATCTGCCTATTCAATTTTGAGATCCTGAAGGACACAGACCAAGGGTGTTTCATCTCTGAATGCCTTGTTAGTATCTCACATCTTGAAAGTGGGGGGCAAGGATGATGGGAGATGGCTCAATGGCAGTACAGGCTTTATTGGAAATAACCTGTGGAGGGGATCTCCAGGAAAGGTTGGAGCCCATGTCTGTGAACAGACTAGAAGGATATACAGGTTGTTTAAGGGGAGATTTTACAGAACAAGGAAGAGTGGTAGTTAGTCATTGCTGGGGGAGGGGGCTGTTAAGGGGAGTTAATTGGGTTATTACAGCTGGGTTATGCAGGACAATGGGAATTTTCCATAAGCAGAGGGATTCGATAAGCAGGGGACTTGTCAGGCACATCCTAGACAAGACAATGGGGACATTTAGGTAAGCAGGGGGATGAGTGTATTTGAGTAAGACTTTGGAATTTCTGATCAGCAAAGAGTCCTGAAAAAATAACATGTCTTCACAAGATGGAGTCACCTTTATTCTGGACTCTAACACATTTTACACATAAAAAACACTTAACAAAAATTTGGAGGATGAATAGAGGGTTTGTTCAGCAACTAAACACAAGGGTTTGCCTGTCCTCCTTAGTTTCTAAAGTGGATTTGAATTAGTTGCCAGTATTTAACAATTGTGATACACCACACAAAAGGCTATAGTCCCATTTTTTCTTGGGTAAACGGGTCTGACAAGTTTGGTACATCAGGCTCAATAAATCATAGTAAACCCAATAAGCCTAATGTCAGCTGAAGCTTTTATTATCACCTTCAATGAAACTACTTGAGAATATTGTTTATCTTGGAATAAAGAAGTTATTCTAAGTATAACACAAAACAGAATTCATACAAGAAAATGTAAATTTGACCCAAGTTCTACATTTAGAAATTAATGACCAAAAAAAGTTTCCCAAAGTCCTATACATAGAAATAAGCAAAAAGGTAAAAAACAAAAATCAAAAACTCTGATAGGATTATATATAGCATATATACATATATGTATGTATATGTATCTGCAAGATATTAATTTTCCTCCAAAATATGGATTTTCCACAAAGTAACAGTATAACACTCACTCTCCTCATCAAAGAAATGGTCTCTCCCTATAAATGTGGCATGTGCTCTCTTTCTTAAACCCAACCTCCTGCATTTATTAATCTTAGTGACCTGACTCTTGTAGGCATTTAGTTTTTTCACCTTTGAGGGAGTTTTGTGCTGTGCCAACTAAGCTGGGACTACATTTTCCAGATTTAGGGTTGTCAGTAAGTGAATTTGTATGGGATTTGAAAAACTGAACTGTGGTAGTATCTATATTTACTTTGAAAAGTGGATGTTGGCTCAGGCACCACTGTAGCTCAGTAGCAGGTAGTAGTAGGTGTACTAGCTCACCTTGGTAACTTGGGCAGCAGCCAGAACTACAGCTCCACCAGTGTAGCAGCTCTCAAATTTAGTAGTGGTTGGTGAGAGGCCAGTGTAGGTTAGTCAGTCTCATGGGTTCTTGAGTCATCTTATCCCTCCCCTCTCCACCACTGCCAGGGCGGATGACTTTAGGCTGCAGTCCCTGAAGCGGAGGCAAGAGACATACTGATTCATAAACTACTTAAGCAGCTCTCACAATTGCATAAGGTCAACCCCCTATAACAAGTCACAGTGGTTCTACTCCTCTAATAGAGCCCTAGCAGATCAATCTACCACAATGCTAAATCAGCACGACTGGTTGTGATAGTCAGATCCAACTTTCATAGTTCAAATTGTGGGAACAACTAACATGTATATATCATATTATAATTTACTGTGTAATTTCACATTTATTATTTCATTTAATGCTCAAAAAAGTCCTCCATGGCATTTTTTGCATTTTTTAAAAAATTTTATTGGCGGAATGTAATTTTAGATCATAGTGAGTTTCAAAGTGAAACATTCATATATATGCACACCACATCTCTTGGGTGACTCCCTCCAGGGCATTTTAAACTTTTTGTTTGTTTGTATGTACAGGTAAGAAAACTGAGACTTTGGAAGTAAAAATAATTTGCCCAAGATTGCTGTTAGTCTGAGCTAGTATCAAGGTCAAACACTGGAATCAGTTGGCAAAATCAAAAATCATACAGTCTTGTATCTAGATTATTTTAGACCTTGCTTTTTTATATAGCTATATATTCACTGACATATATGACATATATATATATATATGTAAAGTAGTTTAGAAAGTCATCTTGAATATAATAATAATTCAATAAATATTATTACTGTACTGGTATTAATAATTAAAGAGCTGATGTATGATGCAAATTAATAAATAAATGCATATTTTAAATAAGGACTAAAAGAAAGCATAAAGGGGCACATCGTCCTGATGTCATAATGTACAAGTTGTTTTAAGTTCTAGAATCTCCGTTTGCATGATCTGAGAATGGGAATAATATTATAATAATATTATCGGCCATTCACCCTCACTATCCTTGTTCTCATTTACACCCCTCCTGTATCGTCCCTAAAGAAAGGCAGACAGTGAAACACCATGTCCCTGAACGTCCTTTTTCTGTTATTAAAAACCTAGCCAAGTGAAGGGAATGATGAGAGCAAGGGAATGATGTGATTGTCTTGAAGGACCCTGACTTTCTCTTACACACACTGGGAACGAGGGTAAGTTAGTGTTATCTATAGAAAGATACTTTTCTATGTGTGTGTGGTACTGGGGATTGAACCCAGGGGCATTCTACCTCTGAGCTGCACCCCCAGCCCTATTTTTTATTCTTTATTTTGAAACAGGGTCTCACTAAGTTGCAGAGAGCCTCACAAAGTAGCTGAGGCTGAGTCACAAACCCGGACCTTCCAGTCTCAGCCTCCCAAGTACTGGGATTACAAGCAAGTGCCACTATGCCCAGCTAGAAAGCTACTTTGTTGCATGCATGCCAGGACGGTTGCTCCTTAGGATGGTGGACATACAAGCAAACTAAGCAAGCTAATGCTGATGATGTCACCGCACCTACACCCTAACATATAAACCCCTCCCTGAGTGGGGATGGGTGCAGAGCTGAGGACACTGTGGCAGGATACGTGTCACTCATCTAGTCAGTTGCCACTTGACAAAATACCGTGACGGAGCATAGATACTGCTTGGAAAAACACTGTGAAAGAGGTGCTATCTGTTCACCCTATTGCCACTAAACTGTTCTTGGGGCAACCACTGATCTCTTGTAGAGTTTCCCCAGTAAGTCATATGTCCTGCAGGCTGTTTTCAGGTATACACATTGGCCTGTCTGCAATCTATGGTTCTGGCATGGGACACCACCACACTTGACTCCTTGTTCCTTCTTTCAAACCTTATTTTAATGCCCTTTCAAAGCCGAGCGTGGTGGCACACACCTGTAATCCCAGTACTTGGGAGGCTGAGACAGGAGAATCCGGGTTCGCAGCTAGCCTCAGCTACTTAGTGAGGCCCTCTGCAACTTAATGAGACCCTGTTTCAAAATAAAGAATAAAAGATAGGGCTGTGGGTATAGCTTGGAGGTGAAATGCTCCTGGGTTCAATCCCCAGTACCACAAAAAAAAATCCTTTCAAATACAGTAATCACTGACATCCTTTTTCTTCTGGAGTCCCAAGTTATTACTGTCAGAATCATCTTCTAGTCTACTCCATGGCTCTCAATTTATCCTTCTTCCCTCTCACAATATTACCAAATAACCTTTCTTTTTCATTCATTTTAAATAGATACTTAACATACTCACCTCCAACTCTTCTTCATAACTTAAAATTTCCAGGCACCTCCACCCCATGTCTTATTCACCAAGGTAGCAATAACTCTTACTGACACATCACTCAGGACCACAAAGACAAAGGCTGGCATGGAGATAGAGGATGAGCCTTCAGCTCCAGGCTGTGACAAGTGTTGAGCTTCTGCCCTCAGAGCCATTTGCTTTTAATTTCTGGAATGACATTTTGGAACTCTTGCCTTCTACTAAATTACCTCCACATACAACTGCTACTACCGTTAGCTCTATAGCAATGCTAATAACAGGACACATGACAAAAGAACACTTCATCTACCTCTTCGTAGTTTAACTGAGCCAATTCCATCTCAGTTCAGACCATGTCCCAGAACGCCTGGATACTTCCAACCTGCTGGAGCTCCTCAGAACCCCATGAGAGCCCCATCCAGCATGTGTCCCCCTGTTTCCAAATGCTGCACCTGTTGCATTAGACCATCTTTTATTTTGACATTTAGGATTTGCCCCTTTTCTATTAAATTCTGGTTTTGCTTTGTACAGTATCAAGCCTTCTGTTTTCAATAGATTCTCTTTTTGTCAATCATCTACTTCAAACTAGTCTCTTCAGCTTTCACTGTATTTCCTTTCATCTTCTTATTCATATATCTCAAAGACTGGTTTATATTAGCTATTTCTTAAAGTATACACTGGTCTACTTCCTTTGTCAATGTATTTGCAGCATGGCCAGCATCTGGCTCCTCCCTCTCTGACAATGAAAGCTTTTCCTATCATGCAAATCTATACATGCATTTGGAGAGATTTCTAAGACTCTGCCACTGAATTCTAATAAATTTGGGGAAATTTGGGGTAATGTGTGGGATGGTTTAAAAATAGAAGAAACAAGTAATGTTCTCAAACTAGATCAAACCATAGTTGTTTTTATCCCTTTGTCTTCTAGTACATTCATTCTGTCAACATGTATTGACACAGTCTTAGAAATCTCTCCAAATGTATGCATATATTAGTATTATGGGGATGGTGAGTGTCTATTCTGTTTCAGGTATGTCTTCTCGACTTGAAGATGTCTGATTTTGTCTCAGGTATACATGAGGGGAGGATGCCTGCTGCTTGAGGCAACTGGCTAAGCCACCCTAGGCCCTGCTCTCCTTTCCCAGGGCCAAGAAAGTCAATATTTCCGGCACACCCGTGACTGGCACATTCTTGGGGAAGGTATGGGCTAGAGGATCTTTGGTATAAATGTACATGGCAAGAATCATGAAACTCAGTTTGCAGCCTCAGTCCTGGTCTCTTGTCAACAGGCAATATATCTACCTGTTTCTGAATTTGTAGGCCTCGTGTTATTGACAGGGATGACACAGAACTACATCCTCATTTATAATTTTAGAGAAGAAAAAATGTATGACATATGAAAAATTATCATAGATGCTTCCAAGTCAGTGATTTGTAATTTGTTCAGGAAGTGACTTTAGTTGGCATATGTCCCCCAGCCTTCTCAGTTTGAGGTGGAGTGGAGTGCATGAACAAGAATGTTGAGTTAAACTGAAGGCATTAGCAACTTTTCAAAAGTAGTTACAGTCTACTTGAAAGACAAAACAGGAAGTCCATAAATTTGCTAACAGACTTTCAGTGTTTTGAACTTCTTTACAAGGAATTATGAAAAAGTCTATGCTGAGAAAAATGTCTATTTTATAAAGTTGCATGAGCCGTGTGTAACAAAATAACATTTCTTTATTCCAATATGGGTTTGTTCCAGCCAATGGACAATCCACGGTAATTGCTACCTCCTGAATGCCTTGTTATTCTTTGGTGAAAATAACTGATGATTCAAACATAGTTCATTGAAACTTATATCTTTTTTTCTTATTTCCTGTTCTCTGCTTCTCTGATTCATTAGGATCACCATAAAGTTCAAAAGTAGCTAAGAATTATGATAACTAAAAATCAGCAATTGAATGAGAAGTAGAGCTTAAATGGAACTACATTTTGAGTAAACAGTACTCTGCTCCTCCCACAGGTTTTAATAATAGTAGTTAAATTGGGTGTTTCTACAGTTAACCATAACTCCTTCCCAATGAGACCAAGCATAGCTTTTCCACATTAAAACTGCAGCTGTTTTTCATATGATGGTGTTCCAGAAAGGATGTACAGTCTGCTAGCCCCATGAGAAGATGGGCAGATCATGAAAGTTCTGTCTTCCACCATTTCCTGCCTTTTCTGTTCCTGGAACACTTCAAAATGCAATGATAAGTAGTTTTGTCCTTGCAAAAATTCTTCCCTTCAAATCTTTTCCTTGGTCAAAGCAGTTTGAACACTCAGCAACAAATTTTTTAGTTAATCATTGCTCCTGAGAGAAAAAAAGTGTGAAGGAATATTTTCTGTTATAGATTGGCTTTTACCATGACAATGTGACATAGGCAATAACAGAAGCCAACCACTTGTTTCACTCAATAGGTATCTCCAATGCCCATCATCAGTCTATGCAATGTCCATCATCAGTCTATGTACTAGCACAGAGGAAACAGTTGAACAAACCTAAATTTCTCTATTTGATAAGTTCATGATTCTGTTGGGTTAACAGACAAATAAACCAGTAGTTTCCACACAATGACATTAATTACTTCAAATAAATACATGTGACTTGGGAACACATCTTAAGTAACATTCTCAAATCACATTTTTAAAAACTGTTTTTGTACATTGTAGTTATACATTGTTATAGTTTGAATCTGGAATATCCCCCAAAACCTCACGATGCAGAATGTTCAGAGGTAAAATAGTTAAATCATGAGGGCTCTAACCTCATGAGTGTATTAGTCCATTGATAGAGTAGTAATCTGAATGGATTTACTGGGTGGTAACTGTAGGCAGGTGGGGCATGGCAGGAGGAGGTAGGTCACTGGGGGTATGTCTTTAAGGACTATATCTGTCCCTGGTCCCTTCCTCTCTCCCTTCGGCTTCCAGCTGCCATGAGCTGAGCAACTTTCTTCCACCATGTTCTGCCACTATATTTCTTGGAGCCAGCTGACCATGAACTGAACCTCTGAAACCAGGAGTCTCCTCTAAATTTTCTCCTTAGGTATTTTTTTTCACAGCAATTCAAAGCTGACTGGCACAAAAATAATAGTGAGATTCATAATGATATATTCATATTTGCATATAGCATAATTCGGTCTGTTTCCTGTGACAAATCAGAAACTTGAACTCCAAATTATTATGCTTTCCAATCTGCGTTTTTTCCAGCATTATTAAAACTGGTTTTCTATTATCAATTAATCACATTGTTTTGGAAATAGTGACATATTTGCAAAATGGAGATTTAGCCTTGTTCATCTCTATGCTGTCTATGTGTCCCAGCTTCCAAAACTAAGAAAGAAATACAAGACCATAGCATCTTGATTTTAAAACATCATATGGGGGGAAAAATACTACTAATAAAGTATTAAATGTTAATATTACTGTAAAACACCATAATTTCTGAAATACTAATGTGTGAAAATATGAATATAATAAAAGAAATATCATAAGCAATGGCCAATGAGATTCTTGTGAGGGTAAATGAGAACATTTAAATATTACCTTCCCCATTGACTAGTATATAAATATCTTAGAGATGGTAGCTCTTCTCACCATTATTGTTAGTGAATTTAAAATAGGATACCACTTAGATGGGAGGAAAGGGATTAACTATCTGACTCATAAGAGAAATGTTTCTCTTCTTAGTGGGAGAAATGTTTAAGCTCTTCAAGAATGACTATCCTAAGTGGAAAGGAATGGAATTATATTCAAAGGAAAGAAGATAATAAACACAAAGACACACTGGTGTGTTGTTTTCTAGGACCCTAAAGCAGTGTGCTCTGGCTAGACTATAAGGTATTCATGCCAAGGTGATGACAGAGGAGCTGGAATGGAAGCAGGGCCAGGTGACTGGCCTCGCATAGGCCTTGGATGGCCTGGGATGGCATGACATAGGATTGGGGTTCCCAAATAAAGAGTTGTAGAAAAATATAAAAATGGTCAGTAATGCTTGACATTAAACTTCTCTAGGAACTCTATTTCGCTGCTGCTACTGATAAAGAATAATCTTTTTTTTTTTTGCTTCATTTGCCAGATGAAGGCATCTTAGAGTTACATACTTTCAACACTTTTAACAGTATGAAATTCCACATCTTGTAACTGATGTATAATGGGTTTAATAAGTCATAGATCCCTTTATGGTGAGAACTCATGTAGTTCTGTACAATGTGTTCAATGGAATATAACTCATTTCAGAAGCCCTGGTGCTACTCAGAAGATTCACTGACTTAGCAGATACCTCCAACCTAACAGGTGGCAGACACGAGACGCATGCCCATGTCTTTAGAATTCAGATCAGAAGCCTCAAGGCATCTTTGGGAAGAAGTTGCCTGGGCCTTTTGTCATATTAGAATTGAGCTGGTCTCCTTCATCTTCTCAAGCATAGCTCACCTCTCAACTCTTTCTTATACAGACCCTTAGGCCTAGAATGTCCCTTATTCCCCTTCTCATGATTTCCTCCCAAGTATCTAAAATATTATCACCAGGAAAAAAGTTCACTCAAGCACTTCTTCATCTAAGAAGCTTTCTCTTTCTCGCTCCTTTCAGCCCAGAGAGAGAGGACTTTTTATTTGTGGCCCCTCTTTGTACTCTTATGCAACAAAACCAAATTCTTATGTCAATTTTTGTGTTTTCCTTCCCTACACTTTCTTCCCAATTCTTTTTTGATAGTCATTCACAGACATCACCATACCTTGTGTGAAAGTAGAATTTTAGATCAAGAATAAAATATCCTTCAAAATTTTATACTTTTATCCTTCAAAATAGGCTCTTGTGTCACTTTAGCCCATTTTGTCCCATCATCCCAGATGTGGAACATCTATAAAAGCTTAAACATAATATGTGATTATATAATAATAACATAATTATGTTATGATATAAAATTATAATATAAAAATATTAATATAACAATCCATATAAGCTCTAGATCATGATTTCTGACCTATTTTAATGCACCTGTGTCAATTTTGAAGAAATATTTGCTGAATTGAAAACTTGGAACTTAATGGGTTAGGGAGAACTAAAGAAACTATGGTATGAAATGCAGGCTATAAACATGAAATTAAAAGTGGAATGAAGAAAGAACCAGGTAAGCCATCCCCCAGTGCCCACCACACTCAAGGGAGGCTGCAGGTGGTCTACATCTATGTGTAGGCATCAGCAGGGGTAGCCACTACCGACTGTCAACTAGCATTAGGGCATGAGGGGCCCACACCTGGGTTGCACTTGGAAGTTTTGTTTATTTGAGGAAGTACCCTGTGCCATCCAGAAGGAGAAACCAAGTTAGAGTTGGCTCCACTATGGTAGGGTGCAGACTCTCGGTCAGCTACTATCTTTACTTGCCAGTAAATCATCCAGAAAAGGAAATTCACCACACTCTGGGACTTTCCTCACCATGACTCTCTGTCTAATGGTCTAAGACATTGTGAACATTTTCCCTAGGGACTGCATGATGCTGTGGAACTTGCCCGGAAGAAAAGATACATAATTTATCCAGTTAAAGAAAAATATTTTGCAACTTTAACTCCCAGAAGACAGGATAAAGGATATGTGCAATAGAGTATAATTCCAGAAACTGAGGGGACAGGAGAATGATGAAAAATCCAATTCCATTACAGTTTTTAAATTCCATATGGTTATTTATTTTCATGTATTTGTTTCTTCCCTCTACAAGTAGATTATAAAGTGTTTTTTGGCTAAGACTAAGACTAGTTTTACACACACACACACACACACACACACACACACACACATTATATATAAACACTTAGAGAAACTAGATGTTCAGAAAATACTAATTGGTAAGAAGAAAACTTTTCAAAAATCAGATAAGTCGATAGATGATAGATAGATAGATGGATAGGTATAGATAGATAACCATTTCTAGGTATCTTTCCAAAATAATTAAAGTCAGAATACTATAGTGATACATTGATATCCATGTTTATAGCAGCACAATTCACAATAGCCAAGTTATGAAATCAACCTAGGTGTCTATCAACAGAAGAATGGATAACAAAAATATGCTATATACACAATGGAGTTTTACTCAGCCATAAAAAATAACAAAATTATACCATTTGCAGGAAAATGAATAGAGTTAGAGAATGTTATGCTAAGTGAGATTGGCAAAGTCAAGGGATGTATGTTTTCTCTCATATGTGGAAGCTAGAGAGAAAATAGGAAACTAAAGAGACTTTAGATAATTAAGGAAAGTGACCAGTAGAATGGTAGAAGGGGATGGGGGAAGAAGTTGGGGAGGGGAGAAAAGGAGAATTGAGAAAGGAAACAGTTCAAATAATGCTATGTATATCCATTTATGAAGGTATCACTACCAATGTCACTAGTATGTACAGGGAAGGGTGGGTAGCAGAATGGGATCTGAAGGGAAACATACCAAGTGTTGCGTGCATGTACGTCTATATCCCTTTGAACCTCACCATGATGTATAATTGCAATGCACCAATAAAAGTATCTCTTAAAAGAGAACCACTTCAAGTTTTAGATTTGAGGCCACTGACCTTTTAGTAGTTTTAATAGTTTTCCCCAAATTCCATATTAATTATTGAAATGAGTTAAGTATTAGTAGATATCACACTTAGATTTTTATGTCACTGGAACTATTATAACTTTTTATAAACCTGCACATGTGTTTTTGTCCTTAGCATTTGCCCTAAAGTCAGGATGATAGGTAAAATGAGAAAAGCACTGAGTGAGAAGTGTTCTGGATAACCTCTTCATAAAGTCTTTCTTGACTACACTCACAGGGAAGAAATGCCTTAAACTCCCCATTTTACCCTGTTGGTATTTCTACCACACCTGCTATCACATCATAATATTCCCCATTTAAACACTTTTCTCTTATTCTAGAGCAGTGGTTCTCTACGAAGAGATACTTGACAAGGGCCACATACTTTTGATTGTCACAACTCAAGTGGGGATCATATTCATCTAGTGAGTAGAGGACAGACATGCTGCTAAACTGTCTACAACAGACAGGACAACCCCTAACACCAATGAATTTTCTAGCTCAAAATGACAATAATTCCAAGTTTGAGAAGTGTGTATTTCTTGAAGGTAAGACTCATGGCTTATTTTCCTCTTATCTCAAATGCCTTATATATAGTAATTTATAAATATTATATTAATTAAATAATATAATAAATAGTATGTCATAAAAACATCATTCAGATTATCTCAAGGGACATTTCTTCATTTTGGGCCAGGTCCCTCCCTATCTCTATTGCATCTCTCTGGTAGACCCTAAAGTTGTATCTTTCTTCCAAAGGGGGAAAAAAAGCAATAAATATGTACTAAGTGCTTACTTATGAGCACACTGTTCTCAAGCCATGATAAAGCACAAATAAAACACAAATATCTGTTTATATATCTTTTCAGCTCCTACAGAATGAATTATGCTTTCTCAACCCCTCTTCCCTATTATCTTCAAATAATACCCACAACACTATTAATGCAATTTCACAGTTTTTAAAAATTAAAAAAAATCCTGCTAATATTACAGAGAAGCAGGGCTTGCAAACTTACTACAGTGTTTTAGAAAAACTTATAGGAAAAAACTCAGACCCCAGTGGAACCAGGCCTTCCTCCCTAGAGAGCCCTACTGCATCTCCCTAGAAGTGTATCTTTAACTTCTTATGTTACCCATTTTTTCACATGAAAGGAAGATAATCATTTTTGTGAAGGCAAAAAGGCTTCTCCAAAAAATATACTTGAGTGGCCTTGGGGAACGGAGATGAAGTAGACCTTGAGGTTAAAAGGATGGTTGGGGCCACACCATGAAGGACATACCAACAGATGTATAGGCCACCTACGGACAGAGGAAGGTTGTTCAAGTCCATGCTGGAGTTGGTAGTGTAGCCATGATCATATATTGATGCAAATTTGAAATGAATTTTCCCAGTGAGAGCTGTTTCATTGACTACTCACCAGTATAACTTTCTTCACTGATGGAAATGTTCTTTTGTGGAAGGAACTGAAAAGTTCCCTGGTAACGGGCAATGTTTCATAACAGGTTAAGAATTAGTGCCAGTAGTGCAATCTATCACGAGGTCTTATGCTGTGCTAAGAGGGTAACCCATAGCCACATGTGCTCAGTATTTGAAATAACTAATGCTGAGGAATGAAAGTTTTTATTTCACTTTATTTTTATTAATTTAAATGTAAATAGATACTAATAGCTAATGATTCTGGTATTAGACAATGTAAATCTAGAAATATCCATGCTCTAGATTATCACTGTCTAGTAGAAATAAAATGAATGCTACATATTTTATATTTTCTATGTGCAACATTAATAAAGGGAAGAAAAAAGTAAAATTGTTTTTACTTTTTTAATAATGTATTTAATTTTTAATATATTTTACTTATTTTAATAATATATTTAATTTCATCTGATTTATGCAAAATATTGTCATGTCAATATTTGGCCAATAAAAATTAATAATGAGATAATTTACATTATTCTATTGAGCTAATTTTTCAAAATTTGTTATCTATCTCACAATTAACAGAACAGCTCACTCTTAATGCTTAATTTCCAGCAAACATAATCTTACAAAAACAATAAAGTTGTACATAGGTAAATATATTGAAATAATATACTGCATAAATAACTACAATATGTAACTAAAACACAAAAGTATCTATACTTCCCCTGTTTTAATTTAAATGTGCAGTAATAAAAATAAGATAACATTAAAAATTCCCTTCCTGGCACACTAACCACAATTCAATCACTCAATAGCTAGTTTGGGCTCGTGGTTATTCTACTGGACAGTTCAGCTCTGGATACACTTAAAAACTAATAAAGTTGAGATGAAATATAAAATAAATTAATAATCTTGCAGTAAGAACAAGATAATAAGTTGACACATTTCAGATTTAGATACTGGGATTTCCTAACCAGAATAAAACTAGAAAATGAAACAACTTGCAGAAATGGAATTTCCCCCATTTCCGGTTCAGTTTTTCATTGTCTGGCTTGTTCTCTCTTGGAGGCTTCAATATTTCCATCATGCGAATTTGGCCAGTACATCTCCCACATGTTCTCCCTGCCCAGGTGAGGGAAAATCTCCCTGTAAGTGCAGAGCTGCAGGGATTCAGCTTAGCTGGTGCTACATCCTCACACTTCATTCTGCTTCACCGCTGGATCCTCAAGACGACACTCGTCTGCCTCCGTGGAGCTATAATTACTCTGGCTTTTATTACAAGCATCTCCTTCCCTCTGGGTTCAACTCTACAAGCAGCTGTTGCAAAGCACAAAGGAGTCTTGTACACTTCAGATTCATCTTCCTTTTCTCTCCTGTCCCTGGCTCAGAAAGGTTACCCATGAGAAACTCCTAGTTCAAAGAGAAATAGAGCTGTAAGTGATTTCCGGGCCTCTGCACCCAATTTTCTTCCCATTGGACTCTCCTGAGTATTAATAAATAACTGTTTGAAATGTCGTCAAAGGGGAAGACAGGATGTTAGCTCTAAAAGTGCACCCTATTCCTCAGAGTTTGAAGAAACCAAGGAGTTTCTTGGTACAATGAATCCACATCTTGTGAAGGTCTTCCACATCCAGATGCAAAGAAAGAGTCAAGAGGATGTGGGAACTTCTATTAAGGAATATTGCCAGTTGTTCCTTGGAATATCTCTCCTTGAAAATGAGAGACTGGCCCCCAGACAATTCTTGTTTAGTCAGCCAACTGGCACATTACAAATTTCCTTTTCCATTTACGAACAGTCTAACCTTGTCATATGCTGCAAGGGATTTTTGTAGGGCATTTTTTCTCTTAATGAACTTCAGGTGCAAAAGATTGAGTCCATCCTTTTCTCTAGTTCACAATATGTTATTGTCATTGATTCAGGCAAGCCCCACTACTATTCACTTTTTTTTATTTATCCATTTCTTTATTTAGGTATATGAGTCTTTTATTCCCTTCTATTATTCTGATTTCCCTCTCCTGTTCAGGTAACCATTGTTTGTTTAGCATCTCTCTGTTTTTTTATGTATCACTATAAGATGTATAGTTGTAATATGCATGTGTTTTGAAATATATAATTTATGTAGCTCATTTTAGCACATAGTACCTATTCTATTTCTTAATTTTTCGTTAAGAACTATATGTTGAACATCCTTCCATGTCAATATATGCACAACTCATCTGTTGCTTGTGTTGGATAATATTCCTGGTGTACATCTACCATACTGTATCAACCCACTGTCCAAGTGAGAAACAACCAAACTACCTTCAATCCCATCACCATATGTAATTCTGCAATGGATGTCTTCACACATGTTCCTTTATGTCAATATGTAAGATTTTCTTGGAGTATTATCAGGGTCAGTCTTAGATGTTTGATTCAGCCTTTTAACTGTAATATCTCTCACTCCAGAGATCAGAGAATCAATTATTAGAGCGTGTAAGCTAATAAACACACACATCCAATGGTGTACTCAGATACTAGGGAAATAAATGCAAGACTAAGCACACAGACAAACTGAACCTATTATAGGATGGACCTAGTCCCAAATTCCATCGATCTTTGGGCTTCCATATACGCCCACTCAGTCAGGAAGGCCATGGTGACATTCTGGGGCCCCTGGTGGCAGAATCACCTCAGATGTTATATTCCACAACCCTCAAAAGTTCTGGGCATTTCCCTTCCTCAGAGCAGAGTTACAATGATAAATGATTGTTACCCTTGAGGAAGGATTGGTAGAATGTTAATTTTATACATTTACAGTAGCATTCTAGGTAGCTTCCTAGAAGTAATGGGCTGTATGTTTGACAACTAGCTCAGATTTAGAAACTATGTAAGAAATGTAAGAAATCAGCCAGGCATGGTGGCACACGCTTGTAATCCCAGTACTTGGGAGGAGGAGACCGGAGGATCCGGGTTCGCGGCCAGCCTCAGCTACTTAGTGAGGCCCTCCACAACTTCATGAGACCCGGTTTCAAAATAAAGTATAAAAAATAGGGCCGGGGTGTAGCTCAGAGGTAGAACGCCCCTGGGTTCAATCCCCGGTACCGCAAAAAAAAAAAGAAATGTAAGAAATCATATTTCCCCATTTACGTGGCTAATATCAGCCTTCTGCTTGCTTGCTTTTGACTTTTCCAGTTATATAAGACAATCATTCACCTTTCCCATGATGTTGTCCCTATGATATTGTAGTTTATTTACCATTGTGGGTCAGTCACTTTTTCTCTAATGGTAAGTGCTGCCACCTGGCTTTTTCTCTACCTGAGTCCTACCATCTCCATTTATAGTAGGGAGGCCAGGTCCAAGAAAATATCTCCATGGCTAAGCCTGACTGTGAAGGTATGTGCCTTCTGTATCCTTCCAGGGAAACATAGCCTCATTTCAAGTTGCTGCTTTCATTTAATAAATCTATTCAAACATCCTCAACCCTCTAAGATGTTTGAGGCCACAGAGTACCACCAAGGCTGGTCCAACATCTCCAACTAATTTACTGTAGGTCTAGGTTATTTCCATGTCCAAGCTTTAGTAAGACAACCTACGAAGTATTAGGACCAGGTCTAGACATCCAAGATATAAGAACAGGAACCATGGGAGATTATTCCTAAGTCAACAAACTCTGATCCATCCATTATATATTCATTTCCTTGGGCTACAGTAATAAAATACCACAAACTGGATGGCACAAAATAATAGAAATATTTCCTCACAGTTCTGGAGGTGAAATGAGTAAGATCAAAGCTTCGGCAGGACTGCATTGTCTCTGAAGGCTCTAGGGAGGGATTCATCTTTGCCTCTTCCTGACTTCTGGCCATTGCTGGAAATCCTGAGGTTTGTGGTCTCATCACTTTAAAGGGTCTAGAGGCATTTCCTTTGTGTGTCTCTGTGTCTTCACATGACTTTCTTATAAAGACAACAGGCCTTGGATTCAGGACCCATCCTAATCCACTATGATTTCATCAAAACTCAATTACATCTGTTAAATCCCTATTTCCAAATAAGGTCACATGCATAAGTGCCAAAATTTCAACTTATTTCCCAGTACCAACAAACTTTCCAGCTTTCTGGAAAAAAAAGTCTGAATATAAGACATCAACCAGATGTCTTACAATTTAACTTAATTCTAGTAGTAACTACTCAGAGTTCACTCAGACCCCACAAGTTAAAGGCTTGGTCCCACGGAATTGCCCCATTTCATATACCCATAGCAATTTTGGGTCTCCCATACATCTGACCACTTGGTTATAAATCAGAGGTTCCCACAAACATCTCTGTGGTTTGATAATTTGCAAGAATGGTTTACAGAATTCAGGGAGAGACTTTAATGTTTCTTGGTTTATTGTACAGAATTCAACTCAGGAGCAGTCACAGACGGAAGAGGTGCTTAGGGTAAGATACTGGGGAAGGTGGTGCAGAACTTTTGAATCCTTTCTGCATACACCACCCTCTTAACACCTTAATGTGTTCACCAATCCGGAAGCTCCCTGAATCCCATGTCCTTGTGAGTTTTTTTCAAAAGTTTTATTATATAGGCGTTATTGATGAAATCACTGGCTACCAGTGAACAGCTCAACCTTCAGCCCATCTCCCCTTCCTTGAGGAGGTCATGGGTGGAGCTGAAGGCTTCAAGCCTCTGATCATATAGTTGGTTCCCCAGGTAACTGGCCACCAAATTTTAGGGGCTTTCCAAAAATCACCTCATTAACATAAACTCGGGTATGATTAAGAGTGGTATGTTATGAACAAGAAAAGATATCCTTTCACTTTTATTGCTTTTATCACTTAAAAAAAATCCAAGGGTTTTAGGATTTTGCCAGGAATGAGATGAAGAAAAAATATATTTCATATTATAAATGACAGTCTCACAGGACCTCGATATATCTTTGTAGGAACACAATTCAACCCACAGAACTATGCAAAGCCAGTCCAATACCTATCCATTCCCTTACACCTTTACATGTTCCTCTGTTTCACACTGGTGCATGATTGCCAGCTCCTATCATAACTCTTTTAATGAGAACAGTAGTCCCCCCTTTTTCTCTTTCTTTTCTAAGATTCCAGTTACCCATCGCCAATCAGGGTATGGAAATACTAAATGGAAAATCCCAGAAAAAATTAATAAATTTTAAATTGTGTGTGCTATTGTGAGTAACATGATGAAATCTCTCACTGTCTGGCTCCATTCCACTGGAGACACAAATCTTTTGTCCAGCATATCCACACTCTAGACAGACCCACTCACTAGTCACTAAGTAGCAGTCTCAGTTGTCCAGTGGACTGTCTCTGCATCATAGGGCTTATGTTTAATTCTCACATAATAGCCTAATGCTATGTCCCAATACCTGTCATTCACTTCACTTCCTCTCAGCCTGTAGGATATGTATCATCTCACACCATCACAAGAAAGTTTAAGTACAGTATAAAAAGATATTTTTTTTTTTTTGCGGTACCGGGGATTGAACACAGGGGCGTTCTACCTCCACGCTACGCCCCTGGCTCTATTTTTTATACTTTATTTTGAAACCGTGTCTCACGAAGTTGCGGAGGGCCTCACTAAGTAGAGAGAGAGAGAGAGAGAGAGAGAGAGAGAGAGAGAGAGGGAGAGCGAGAGAGCTGAGGCTGGCCGCGAACCCAGATCCTCTGGTCTCCGCCTCCCAAAGTACTGGGATTACAAGCGTGCGCCACCACGCCTGGCATAAAAAGATATTTTGAAGGAGAGATTACACTCATATAACTTTTAATATAGTATATTGTTGTAATTGTTCTATTTTATTATTGTTAATATCTATATCTATTATATGAATTAAAATTTATCATAGTTATGTATGTAGAAGAAAAACAGCACATAAAGAAGTGTTACTATCTATGGTTTCAGGCATCTACTGGGAGTCTTGGAAGGTATTCCCCACGGATAAGGAAGGACTACTGTAAGCTATTTCCTTCCCGTGTAACAACTATACTTTGCTATTCAAGCTACAGTGAGACCGAACTTCATTTATAGGTCTGGAGCCAAGAAATTGAGGCAGACTTGGAAATTGAGGACAATCATCTTGTTAGGCATTCAACCAAAATGAGATTTTTGCATAAATGGGAGGAACCTCAATAAGGAAGAGGAAATTACTTCTTCCATCCCAAAAGGCTGAGGAAAATCTTAAGTTCAAGGTTCTCAAGTACATCTAGGCAAACGTCGCCATCCATTATTTCAGTGTCCCATCCCTTTCCTAGTAGGGCCATTTGTTAGCCAAATGTTGCTACTGTGAATAAAATACCTGATGAGGACAACTTAGAGGCAGAAGTATTTATTTTGGTTCATGTTTTGGGGGCTTCAGTTCATGCTCCCCCAACCCCACATGAGACACTGGGGGATATTTCAGATCCAAACCATAACACAGGAGACCTGTTAACACTGTGTGAAAAATCATTTGGTAGTTCAACTGCCTTTACAATTATAATTATACAGATCGTCACTACAATCTTTCCTTTTAAAAATATAATTCCGGAGACCTTTTGGTTTTCACATGTTCTAAATTCTTATGTGACTGAAGGAGTTTTGTTGTATGTGGCTCGTGTATGTTATTGTTTAAGTCTTCTATTGGCTCGTTGATCTTCTACTTAGTTGTTCTACCTCTTATTAAAAGTGAGGTATTGAAGACTCTGGGGAATGCTATTAAATTGATTGTTTTCCAATTCAGTTCCATCAGTCTTTGCTTCATGTATTTCAGGGCTTTATTATTATGTGTACATATTTTATAACTGTTAGACCTTCCTGATGGATTAGTACTTTTGTTATTATAAAATGTCACTCATTACATTTAGTAACATTGTTTAGTCTTTTATCTGACATTAGTATAGCCATTCCAGCTTTCTATGGTTGTTGTTTACATAATTGATTTTTATCTTCCTTTTCCTTTCAAACCATTTGTTTTGTATCCTGTAGACAGCATATAGTTAGATATATGCTATATATAACTATATATACATATATAGTTATATATGTATAAATATATATATATATATATACACAGACTGCAACATACATATATATGTATGTATGTATATTGGAGTCTTAGAATTTCTGCCCTTTAATTGGGTTGTTTAATCCATTTAAAGTTTTAGGGGAATATAAGAGGTTTATTTAGGAAGTGAGGGTACAGTTTAAGAGAAGGCCATGAGGCCGGGCGTGGTGGCGCACGCTTGTAATCACAGTACTTTGGGAGGTGGAGACTGGAGGATCTGGGTTCGCGGCCAGCCTCAGCTCTCTCTCTCTCTCTCTCTCTCTCTCTCTCTCTCTCTCTGTCTCCCTCCTTAGTGAGGCCCTCCACAACTTCGTGAGACCTGGTTTCAAAATAAAGTATAAAAAATAGGGCCGGGGGTGTAGCGTGGAGGTAGAACGCCCCTGGGTTCAATCCCCAGTACTGCAAAAAAAAAAAAAAAAAGAGAAGGCCATGATAAAAGGTTATTTTCAGACAAAGGGTGTAGAATGGTCCATTTCTGAAAGTGGAAAATAGCCTAATCTGCTTACATTTAAGGTTATTATTGATATTGTTGACTTATATCTGCCATTTTACTGTTCACTTTCTTCATGGCACACATCTTTTTGTACCTTTATTTCTCTTTCGTTGCTTTCCTTTTGCATTAGTGAAGTTTTTCTAGAGTGACATGTTAATGCCTTGAGTGACATTTTGGCTATATGTTTTTGTTTGTTTGCTTTTGTGGTACTGGGCATTGAACCCAGGGGCATTCTACCTCCAAGCTACACCCCCCCAGCCCAATTTTAGTTTTTGTTTTGAAACAGGGTCTCGCTAGGTTGCTGAGAGTCTCACTACTTGATGAGGCTGTTCTCGAACCTACAATCCTCCTGTATCAGTTTCCCAAGTACTAGGATTACAGGTGTGTACCACCTTGCCTGGATGGCTATGTTTTGAGTTATTTTCTTATGGCTAGTATAGCAGTTACTGTAAACATTTTAACTTATAAAATTCTGGGTCATATTTATAGTAACCTAATTCTCTTGAGATATAAAACCTCTACTATTACATAACTCGATTCCCTCTTCTCCCCCCTTTTGCTATTATATATGTGTATGTGTGTGTGTGTGTGTGTGTTAGTATATACACTATGTGTTTATATGAATGTATAAATACAATCTATGCATATATATTCTATATATTTAAACATGTAGCAATAGATTATTATAATCATTAATTTATGTACTTTTATGTTTACTAAAGAAACTAAGAGAAGAAAGGACTGCAGGTATGCATCCGTGGAGTTAGTAGTATTGATCTTCCTCTGGGCTCTCTCTGGTTTTCTTCATGAGTTCCTTCCTTCGAGTCCAGCTTACCATCTCATGTTATTTCCAATGCAACTTTGATTCCATCCACCTCCTCTGTGTTAAGATTGCCAAATATACTGCATTTCTATATGTTATTGATCCAACAATACACTTATATACATTTATTTTATACAAGGATTTTAAATCAGTTAACAAACCAAAAAAGAAAAATATGCACTTATACTCTTTTTCTAATTACAGTATTCTTTGTTTTTCTATATGGATTTGTGTTTTCATCTGTATTTATATAATTATAGGTTTAAAGACTCATTTTAGCATTTTGTGCCTGTTAGCAATGAATTAATTGTTTTTAGTTTGTTTACTGGGGCTGTTTTTGTTTCACCTTCATTTTTGAAAGATAGTTTTTGCTGAAGTGACAAATGCTGGACGAGTCACATAACCAATTTTGAATTATATTATAAATCTATGGTAATACAAATAGCATGGTACTGGCATGAAAACAGACATATAGATCCATGGAATAGAATAGAAGGCACTGATACACACCCACACTGCTACAGTCATCTGATTCTTGACAAAGGTGCCAAAAACATATATCGGAGAAAAGACACCCTCTTTAACAAATGGTGTTGGGAAAACTGAATGTCCCTATGTAAAAGAATGAAACTACAGTACCCTATCTCTCAACTCAAAATAGATCAAAGACATAACTATAAAACCAGAAAGGTTACAAGTGCCAGAAGAAAACAGAGAAGAAATGCTTTAACATAGAGAAGCAGGCAACAACTTCTGGAATAGAACTTCTCTTGCTCAAGAAATAATACTCAGAATTGATCAATGTGAAGGCATCAAATTAAAAACCTGCTTCACAGCCGAAGAAACAACAGTGTGGAGAAACAGTCTACAGAAGGGGAGAAAAATTTTGCTAGTCCTTCTGTTAGAGGACTAATATCTAGAATATACAAATAACATCAGAAAGCTCAACACCAAAAAACCACCATTTACTAAATGGGCAGATGATCTTCAAAGACACTTCTCGAAAGAAGTATAAATGGTCAACAATTAAAAGAAAAAAATGTCAACATCTTTAGCCATCAGGGAAATGAAGAATAAAAATAACAATAAATGATGGTAAATATGTGGAGGAAAAGGAATTCCCATACATTGTTGTGGGAATGTAAATTGGTATAGCTACTATGTAATCAGTGTGCAGGGGCCTCAAAAAGCTGAAAGTAGAAGTACGGTTGTATCCAGCTATACCACTATTTAGTATTTATCTGAAAGAATTAAATTCTTACACTTTAGAGTTACATGCGTACCGTACCCATGTTTATCAAGGCACAATGCACAATAGCCAAGTTATAGTGTTCTGCCTAGGTGTTTGTCAGTAGGTGAATGAATAAAGAAAATGTGTAATACATACAATATGGAGTTTTATTCAGCCATAGATAAGAACAAAATTATGTCCTTTTCAGAAAGATGGATAGAATTGGAGAGC
Source organism: Glis glis (assembly GCA_004027185.1). Taxonomy (NCBI): domain Eukaryota; kingdom Metazoa; phylum Chordata; class Mammalia; order Rodentia; family Gliridae; genus Glis; species Glis glis. Next base: position 114,101 of record PVJS01000111.1, on the reverse strand, counting down.
CTCTTTCTAAGCAAAATAAACTGGACTCAGAAGGATCTTATGTTTTCTTTTTTTTTCTTTTTTTGCTGTACTGGGGATTGAACCCAGGGGCATTCTACCTCTGAGCTACACCCCCAGCCCTATTTTTTTTTATTCTTTATTTTGAAACAGGGTCTCACTAAGTTGTGGAGGGCCTCACTAAGTAGCTGAGGCTGGCCGCGAACCCGGATCCTCCGGTCTCAGCCTCCCAAGTACTGGGATTACAAGCGTGCGTCACCACGCCCACCTTAAAAGATAGTTTTCTGAGTATAAAATTCCTTGTTAACGGTTTGGATTTCTCCAGGATTTTAAATATGTCATCTCATCCCTTCTGGTCGCACTGTTTCTGTTTAGAAGTCAGCTATTAATATCATTGGAATTCCCTTGTACCTAAAGAATAGTCTTTCCCTCGGTGCCTTCAGGACTTCCTCTCTGGTTTAGTATGATATGAGCAGGTGTGGATTTCTTTAAATTTATCTATTGTTTAATGAGCTTGTTGCATATATTCATGGCTTTCATCAAAATTGGTAAGTTTACAGCCATTATTCTTGAAATATTCTCTCTGCCCCTTTTCTCTTTGCTTCTGTAATCACCATTATTCATATACTGACCCATATGAAGTTGTCCATAGAACTTCAAATTTCTCTCTAATCTTAAGATTGCATATTGTCTCTCAATGTATCTTTAAAGTTTGTTGACATTTTCTTCTGATAGGCTCTTCTAATGAATTTTCACTCCAATTATTGTGGTTTTTAGCTCCATAATTTACATTTTGAAATAATTTATGATACTTTATTGATATTCTCTATTTGCTGAGATACTATTTTCATACCTTTGTTTACTTTGTTTGTGGGGTAGTACTGGAGATTGAACCCAGCAGCATCCTGCCTCTGAGCTACATCCCCAACCCCTTTTATTTTTTATTTTAAACATGGTCTCACTAAGTGGCTGAGGATCTCACCAAGTTGCTGAGGCTAACTTCGAACCTGTGATGCTCCTGTCACAACCTCCCAAGTACTGGAATTGCAGGCATTCACCACCATGCCCAGCTATTTCATACTACCCTAAATGAGCCTGATCATTTTTGCTTCTTTAATCATGGCTTCCTTTAGTTCTTTGAACATATTTATAACGGCTACTTTGAAATTATTGTTAAATCTGACATCTGATCCTTCTCATGGGGGGGGGGTCTTTTGCCTGCTTTTTTTTTCTACTTATGGCTCATATGTTCTATTTCCTTTCCTGTTTCATAATCTTTTGTTAAAAACTGGATATTTTAGGTAACATTTTATACTAACTCTGGATACTATTTCCTCTTCCCCTGTCTCCTACAGTGATTTTATTGTTATGTGCTTGTTCGTGTGTTTTGTGACTGTTGTAAGGTATTTGAGCTAATGTATCTGGTTCATAGTGTGTGGTCTTTGGTGTCACTCCACCGAAGGTGCAGCCATCCATCCAGCATACAGTCACCCTGGGATGGTAGTTGCTCCTTCAGGGATCTTTGTCTCTTTTCCTGGTTTCTATATTATCTCACACCCACCACTGAACTCCACTAATCGCAGGATCCTTGCTCTACTGTTTTGGACAGTGCTCTGGGGCATAAATTTCTCAACAGTCTAATCCAATTAAATTTGGGGAAGAGTTGTGTTTGTTTGTTTGTTTGTTTGTTTGTTTGTAGAGACCAGTCTTTGAGGTTTGTTCTGACCCCAGGAGGGCTTTCTTTGGCTGTCTCTTTTTCTGGTTCTATCTCAACTCCTTGGCTTATGGTTTAGCTCAAATGCAACTATTATTTTAGAGAAAGAGAGAGAGAGAGAGAGAGATCCCTTGAACTTGAAGTTCCCCATATTCTGGTTCAAATAATGACAGTTCCTTTGGGTAGACCTACCTAGTTCTCTTTTATTATCAACTCCCTTTATCCCTAGGCAAATTCTCTGGTCCCTAGGTTGGGCAGCGGCCTCTGCTTTCTCTGCTAGCCTCTTGCACTGTATATTCTCTGTGCAATGTATGAGATAGAGCAAGGATGGTTGGAGCTCCAGTATCCTTGGCCTACTGAGGAAGAGTCTTTGTCCTATGAAGATGGGTGGGTGGAGGAAAGGAGTCCCCATTCTCTAATCCATGCTCATCAAGAATTTTTTCAACATGGAGTTGGAGGGAAAGAAAAATGCTAGCAACTTTCCCTCTTTTGAGATACTTTAAAGCCTTGAATGGAAGATGAGGAGAGAGAAACTCCCCTTCTCTTGGTTTTACCATCCAGAGTAGAGCTTCCCTCAAGCTGAGCTGGGAGTAAGTTGGGGATGGAGGCCTGGGTTCAAATTCTACCAACTGGCTACACTTACTGAGTTTACACTTACTGAGTTTTAGTTGATTTTCTTGAACAGATGCTTATTTACTTCATACCCTAACATCAAATTACAGAGACTTTAACTGATTGAATTTTCTTTTTTTGTTGTTGTATCAAGTTTGCTTGCTTTTCCATGGAGTGCCTCTGTTAGTTCACACTACCAGCCAGAAACGGAACTTGCTGTTCTGAGACTTTTTTACATTATTCTTAAATATACTAAGGAGACCTCAGTGACCTGAAGTATTCTTGTACTAGCCTTTCACTGAAGAAGTTCCCAGTTGACTGTGCAATGTAACATTACGTTCAAGACTCCATTGAGAGTGCTCATTATCTATCCTACAGCCAGGTAGGGTCGAACCTCACTGTGCCCTGCTGCTGGTGCCCTCGGTAAAAACAGGTATCTGTGCATGTCAAGGCCACTTCCTCTCTCTCTGCCCTCATTCTTGTGTTTCTGCACCCTCACTATGCTTGGCCAGTGGAGATTAAAAAGTGAGGAGCATGTCCCTTCTTTCCCACTGCATGGCACACTTTGCAGTAGAAGTGACACTGAAGGGAAAACAACTTTACTCCCTGTATAACTCAAAACCTCTCAGCAATAAGCTTCTGTAACCTCTTTCTGGAGAACCACTTTTTGGACACATGGACACTGGACTCCATGGAGCTAGCCTGGAAATAAAATTCAGAAACAGGTATCATTGTATCCTTGAGATATGAATTCCTATCTCTTTGCCTTTGCACATCCTAGTAAAAATTGCTATGGAAATCTACTTATGTTGGCCTTCTGCACCAGTTTATAAAATATACATATTTTTGCCTGCCTCCCACTGGCTTTCCCTAAAGCAGCAGTTGGCCAACTATGCCCCATAGGCCAAATCTGGCCTACCACCTCTTTGGGGACAGCCTGTGAGTTATGAATGGTTTTTATAGATGTGTATTTGCAATCAATTTGATTAGAGAATGCTATCTTTCAACCTAAATAAGTGAAATGCTGTTCCCTCTCAAAAGAATTCTTTTATACTCACTAGTAGCTACACATTACAAAATAATTTATACTCAGCCATTATCATTATTATTTTTATATTTTATATTATCATTATTATTATTTTTATATTTCAAATTTCATAAAAATTTCCTATGGAAATTTGTTTTCTTTCATTGTATATCTTAAATATTATCCTCAGTATGTCCTCAGGCTGTCTAGTCTAACATATTTGCTATCCATTAATTTAAAGAAAAAAGCGTCTGACTCTTTCTCAAAAGGATGCCCAGGAGAATCAGTTTGGAAAATGTTAGAAGAGTACAAAAGTTGTGAAAATTGGCACACTTCTATACAGGAAGTAATACCCAGGATCTGGGGGATCGACTATGAGAGTTAGTGACGAGGCTCAATAGTACAGGCACAGATTTGCAGCAGATGTGGTCAATTTACTCCTTTCCTGACCAGATGGAGACTATAAAGTCAGAAGCAAGACAACCTTCTTTGTACCAGTTCTTTACACTGTCAACACATAAACTCCACAAAAACGACAGGCACCTTGCTTTCTTCAGGGCAGAACACTTTCAATGAATTTTTATTAGCCTAATTCTCACCCATATGCACTGCTAACTTGTGGAGCAATGTTTTTTATGCCTCAACCACCTGCACAGTAGCATGATGTGTTTACAGCAGAGGTGGCAGAACATGGTAGAAACTCTGCAAGATAGGAATAAAAACGTAAGGCTTTATTCTGCCACTTAACAGCCCACTGGCCTAATCTATATCAAATTACTTCATTTACCAAGTCCTTATCTATTGAAATTATAATGGGTGGCTATTTCCAAGGCTAATATTCAAAACATTTAATAACCAATGAAGCATAGACACTGATGAATCAGGAAACATGTCAACCATGAAGAGCAGGTGGAACTGTTTAAGCCAAATTTATTCATAAGTTATGTGGGTTCTAAACGACAAATGTGTCATGTGCTCGGCACAGCACCTAAAAGATAATTGGTGCTTCATAAAATTTGCTATGCTACAATGGAACAATTCCTACTCTTCTTCCTTAAAAATGATTTCCTGCCTGCTTTTGGAGGAAATAGTGTACACATAAAAGGAATAATAATAATAATAATAATCTGTGTGTTAAATGAAAAAGCTCACCCCACAAAGATGTTCATTCCCTAATCCCCAAGACCTGATAATACTGAATGACAAAGGGACTTTACAGATGTCATTAAGATTAAGAACCTTATATTAAGAAATTATCCTTTATTGGTCCAATCAAATCAAATGAGTCCTTAAAATTGGAACAGAAAGGTAGAAGAGTGGGTCAGAAGAGATATGACCAAAGAAAGACTTGATTCATCTTTGCTGGCTGTAAAGAGGGAGGAACAGGGCCACTAGCCAAGGAGAAAAACAAACTCTAGAAGTTGGAAACTGCCTTTGTCTTATAGCCAATAAGAAAATAGAGACCTGAATCCATTGAACTGAATTCCACCAACAACCCTAGTGAACAAGAAACAGATTCCCCCCTAGCAGCTCCAGAAAGGAATTAAACCCATTGACAATTTTAGTCAAGTGAAACCTGTACTGACTTGTGACAACAAAAGTGTAAGATCATGAAGTTGTATTGTTTTAAGTCACTGTTGTATTACAGAAGCAACAAAAAATTAATGCCTTATGCCACTATTAGGAATATAATATATATATAGGAATATAATATATATGATAAATAATAGGAATGTCATTAGTATTATACATTAAATATTGGGAATATTAATATTATAGGAATACACTAATATTCCATTAGGAATAATATATAGGTAATATATGTTAAATAGTATAGGAATCTCAATTCCTGTATTAGTAGGAATTGGGACATCAGGGTGTAAGAGTGCATCGTGAGTGTGTTAGAATGTGTAGGAGGCAAGGCAAAAAGTAGGGCCAAAGTGTAATATCGGTACACTCACACATGACTGGGAGTCACTCTTCTACCAGAGATGTCTGAACTGCTACTGTCCCAGGAACACTCCTTGAATTTGACATGGTGTTTGCCAGCAGTAACTGAGATGGAGCTGTGAAGACTTCCTTGGCATAATCTTGAGAAGGGATAGGAAATCTAAGAGGTAGGGACATGAGAAAGGATTTACCATGTGAAGCCTGAAGAGATGAGAAGACAGTTTTCATTAAAAAACAAATTCGCTAGTGAGGGATATCCAAACATCTTCGAGACATGTGATCCCCTATGGTAATAGTGTAGTAGTAAGAGACGGTAACAATGGGCATAAACTGGTGCTAGAGGGCACGTGGTACCCTTCAATTTCACTGAGAGCCAACAGGGTTCAGTTGTGATAACATCAGCATTCCAGATTTCCAGTTAGGATGCCTCAATTTGCAGGGATGTAGCCACCATTAACGTTTTATGGTGAGCCTGAGGGCAAAGTAGAAAGACAACTGACTGTTGTGCTTCTCAACTTCTACAATTAAAACAAAAATCTCACTCATAAAAACAAACAGGAGTTTAACATCAATAATGAAAAATTGTGATTCCTTAAGATTCTTTGACAGAAGACTTTTCAGATTTTGACACAGGACTTTAACACAATAAAAAGTAATCAATTTTCATTCCATTTCCAGATCTAAGTCAATTCACAGGTTGAACCAATTACTGAAGGTATAAAATGACCTTGAAATGACACAGAAGAGTATACAGCAAAAATCTCCTAAGACTTCCCCCAAAGTGGCCCATGTCCATTTGACAAATGAACTATGTATTGGAGAAGGGCAGTACACAGACATCCTAAGAACTATTACATTCAGTGTCTGAGCTGATTCCTGGGGAACAAAAAGATTACCATATTCCCCTGCTAGAGAAGGAATTTATGGGATTAGGTTATAAGTGAAGTTTTGTTCAACTCTTTCTTACACTTTCTTACACATGGGTCCTTGGAACCACCCTGGATTATTTCCCTGGTCATAGTATATAACTAGAATAGACAAGGTCAAGTGTATAACTAGGATAGACATATTTAGTCCTATTTTAAACTAGGTCAAGTGTATAACTAGGATAGACATATTTAGTAGGTGAACGAAATTTCAGTTTCCTATTCGACAGATTAAAGTTATTATGATACGAAGGACCACGTGGAAACTTCTGGAAAAGGCCTCTCATCTCTAGTCCAGATAGTAAAAAAGAATACTACATCCTGGGAAAAAATTAGCCTTAATACCACCATCAAAGGCACATGGAATTACACAGGACTCGGAGGTGATAGATGCCACTGTATCCCCATTCATTCATTATTGATATGGTGAATGTACACTTCTGGAAACCCACAAGTAGGGAGGGTAAAAGCAGCTTATTTTTATAGACAGAGGAAAACACTAATACTCATTGTTTGCCGTGGGCTATGCTAACTGTGTTCTACCACAATATTGTTCACAAGAACTTTGTCTTAACAGTTTGCAGAATAACACACTAGTATGTGAAATCCATGCTAAAGGATAACCCAAATTGTTGCAGCTAACACCTTCTTCCAGTAAGTAGGAGATTACTTGGTAGATGTTCCATTTTGGATTTTTGAGGCAACATGGAACCCTCTTGGGTATATGCTGAGAGCTATTGCTATGCTTTGAGTATGTGTCCCCTCCAAAACTCAAGTTGAAATCTAATTGACAATGTAACAGTATTAAGAGGTGTTACCTTTAAGAGATGATTAAGCAATGAGAACGCCACCTTTATGGGTGGGTTTAATGCCTTAATAAAAGGCCTTTCAAGACTGACCTTTCTCTTTTGTTCTCTTGCCTTCCACCAAGTGATGGGGCAGCAAGAAGTCCCTCCCCAGATACCAGCTCCTTGATGTTGAACTGCCCAGACTCCAGAATTGTGAGTCAATAAATTTCTGTTCATTATAAATGACTTACTCCCAAGTCTTCTGTTATAGCAGCACAAAATGGACTAAGATACACATTTATTTGGGCTACATATGAAAGGCTGCTGGTTTTAAGTGGGATCTGAAGTCTCAAAAAGTTTTCTTTTTAAAACCCTGTTTTTTCTTAATTTACATATGTTCTTTCTTCTATTCTCAGTACATTTGTCTGATTTTTCTTTACCCCCTTTCTCCATCCAGACAAAGGCCAAAGTTTTCATCTGTTTTACTTTATGTCCAAAGAATGATTCTGTTTTCATGTTAACCCATGCTTTTCAGCTTAATAATTCTTTTCATGTACTTTCTATAGTTTTATTCTGTAATTATTGTATTTGCTTCTGAAAGTAAAAGCTTAATTCATTTTTTCACTCAATTCATTTTCATTAAATGCAAATCAGAACATTAATTTTTCCCCCGAATATCACTTTGACTGCATTCTCTTAATTTGCTTTGTTTTCATTTATAAATAGTCTGTGGTTTCAGTTTTAATTTCCTCCAGAACTCAAAAGTTATTTAGAAGAGGTTGATATAATTTTGTTGTTGATTTCTGAGTAACTGTGTTTTATTTATATACTTTTTAGTTGCTAATAAATAATTTTATTAACTTCATTATCACTGACTAACATTTTCTGCCACAGAGCAGAACATGGCTGCTATCAATTCTTGAATCATCATTTCCTCTTGTATATAGAGAGCAGTTAGGTCAAAACAGAAGCTCATATTACCCAATCTGATAATTGTTTATATTTTCATGTCTTGGGAAAGTTATTTACCTACATAACCATTATTTGTAGCCAGGGAGTCAGGTTGTACATACATGATGGCTCTCAGAGTAACCACTTAGACAGGAAACTATCTAGGGGGAGAATGAGAAAGGACAGTTATCAAAGGAATTTTTTATGAACAGGGAAGGTGGTGGCCAAAGGAGGGGAAAATAACACTTAGTGATTGACTAAAAGAGGAAAAGGAGGTTAACATAAGCAAAATTAAAAAAAAAACAACTGTTACATGAACCAAAGGAACAATGGCAAATGATTTTTGAATGTTTTCACAAGTTGCATAATATGAATCTTACAATCTAACATATACATGATTTTTTTGCAGCTACAAAATCATCCAATGATGCCTGCCTTCCATCTGGACTCTGTGGTATTTGAATGTATATTTATATATACTCTATCCCCTCTCCACTTCAAAAAGGTTTTGTGCTGCCATACCATGAAAGACAAGCACATAATAAGATTATTTAATGGTAGAAAAAGCAAACACCATAGACTCTAAAAGAAAATAAACTGGTCAGAAACATAGGATATAGATATAATGGCATAAAACTAGATCTGAGCTTCTTAGCACCCAAAGCAGCAGGTTCTCAGGACTTGAATAATGGAAGATTCTAGTTTATCAAGAGAGACTAAAATTTTCCTGGGAAGAAATTTATTAATCACATCCTAATTAAAAAAATAAGAAAGCATATTAAGGGCAATCCTGAAGAAGATTTACGAACATTCTTTATATACAAATAATTTTCTAGAAACCATAAGTTAAAATATCACAACTCTTGTTTAGAAAAGTTCTTATTTAGAAAAGTTCTCTCTTTAGAAGGCTAAGGTATGCAAAGAGCTATGTGTGTGTATGTTTTTAACACATTGGTCCTCACTATGATGTATAATTGCAATGCATCAATAATTAATAATAATGATAATAATAATAATAGGCAGTGTTGGTATGTGCATCCTCTTAGACTTGAACACTTTACCCGCCTCCTACACATAGTAAATTTCCACTCATACTCATAATATTTATTGGGGTGTTGCTTCCTTCTGAAAGCTTGCTCTATGTACTTTTCTGTCCCCCTAGGCTGATTTAGTTGTCTTTTCTACAATCTATAACACCACTGTCTACCTCCATCACTATAAATGCCTTTATCAAAGTATGGATTGTAATTTTTATTCCACTAGATTCAATGCTTGTAGAGAGCAGGCACTATGTTGTATTAATCGTTATGTTTCCTTCCTCTTTTCTTTCTTTCTTTTTTTATAGGAATAGGAAGAGGGTAATGATTGTTTAGAGACCAGTTAGCAGAGGACATTCTGCACAATATATAAAGAAGCAATTTTGAAAATTAGAGAGCACACAAAATCATGGTGGTGCACACTTGTAATTCCAGTACTTGGGAGGCTGAGAAAGGAGGATCTCAGGTTTGCAAACAGCCTCAGCAACTTAGTGAGGCCCTCTGCAACTTAGTGAGACCCTGTTTCAAAATAAAGAATAAAAAATAGGGCTGGGGGTGTAGCTCAGAGGTAGAATGCCCCTAGGTTCAATCCCCAGTTCCGTTAAAAAAATCATGGGTTAAGTTCATCAATTTTAATTGGTTATAGAAATAGTGAACATTACTAGAAGATGCAGTGTATAACAATACAATATTTCACATACTTTTAAGCCCAGAGTTTCTCAAAGTATGATTTACTCTAAATGAGAAGGTGACAATTTTATGAAGTCCTTGGATATATCAATGTTTCATTTTAATAGTTATTCATTTTATTTATTTATATTGTTTGATTCTGGATGTTGAACCCAAAAGCATTCTACCTCCAAGCTACACCCCCATCCCCTTTCATTTTTTATTTGAAACAGGATTTCCTCTAAGTTGCTGAGGCTAGCCTCGAACCTATTATCCTCCTGTCTCAGCCTCCCAAGAGTAGGATTACAGGTGTGCTCCACTATACCCAGCAATATTTATTCCTTTATATATTGGATACCTTAATTTACAACATGCTATCATAGCTTTCCACTTACAAGAGTGATAGTTTTTATTAAAAATATATTTAACCAAAAACATGGAATCGCATTTTAAATTATCAAGTAAATAATACAGAAATATATATGACAAAAATTACCAAAGTGCTATAAAAATTATTTAACCTGTACTTTTTTTCTTAAACTGACGTGCTGTCTCATCTGCACATATTTATCCCCTTTAAATTTATTGTTTCCTACATTTATCAGTGCATTATAATTATACATTATAGTGAGGTTCAATGTGATACAACATACGTGCACACGGCACTCATGATTCCTTCTGATATTCCCTCCAAAAAAGCATATTAGTGAGATTGGTGGGCACACCTTCATATATGAACATAGCATTATTTGAACAGTTTCATTTCTCAAACTTCCTTTTCTCCCCCACCTCCTTTCCCAATTCCTCTTCCTCTATTTTACTTGTTTCTCTCCTCATTTATCTGAAGTCCCTCATGTTTTCTATTTTCTCTCTAGCTTCCACGTATGAGAAAAAACATATGACCCTTGACATTCTGAGACTGACTGATCTCACTTAGCATAATGTTCTCTAGTAGCATTCATTTTCCTGCAAATGACATATTTTCGTTCTTTTATATGGCTGTGTAAAATTCCATTGTGTGTATATACCACATTTTCTTTATCCATTCATCTGTTGATGGACACCTGGGTTGGTTCCATAATTTGGCCCTCGTGCATTGTGCTGCTATAAACATGGATATGTATCACTATAATTTTCTGACTTTATTTTTTTTGGAAATATAACAAGGAGTGGCTCTGATAGATGACCAATGTCTAGAATATACAAAGAACTTAAAAAAACCTGTACTTCTTTTTTATTTTTTAGTATACTTTTATGGGTGCATTGTAGTCTCACATCACAATGAAGTTCAGAGTGACAAGGACATACATGCATACAACATTTGGTGAACTTCCCTCCGGCTCCCTCCCCTTCCCTGTACATGGAATTGAGATTGGCATCGATAATTTCATAAATATACATAATGTCAACATATAACTCTTAATAATCAAGTTTCATTTTCTCTTTGTTGCTATTTCCAAATACAATAAAACGGTCAAAACAAATGCATTTTATTTTTATTTGAGTGTCCTCACATTTTCAAACAGTTCACATACTTCTACACACTGAGATTCTAATGCACTCCCATAGTGACATGTGGCACCTCATTGAGAATCACAGGGTGGTAGAATAAATATTGAAAAATTTAATGTTTCATTCCATTCTTGAAATTGCCATTTACCATTTTATGGCACTCTGAACCTCATTTCCTTCATCCATAAAATGGGCTACTAAACACCTGACCTAACCTTCCAGGTTTAAGAAGGAAATTGTTTAGCCAACACTAAGAATAAACGGATCTGCAAATATAAGGGATTCATTCAACAACAGTAACTGTAATCCTGGTCTCAGTAATGCTATTTTAGTCAAAATGTTCCCACTGAGATTTAGACCACTGTCATGGTGAAAAGCCAATCAGTACATTCTATAGCCGGGAGCAGCTATGGAGACCCTCAGCCGAGGCTGTTAGAATCTGGTTCAGAAGACCGTTCTCCCAGAATGGTGCCAAGAGAAGATTTCACTGACTTTAAGGGGAAAATTGATCCAAAGAATACAAAGATCTATTATTGCGTACTGTTCTAATACATGTCTCTTTAAGGAAATGGTCTGAGAGAAATGTGACATCTTGTCTTTCTCCCCCCTAAATTGACAGGGTGTTTTCAATTCTTTTTTAAATAGGTATTCTAATTGTACATATTATGCTATGTAGCATTTCATAAATTGCCACCCTAATTGTTATCTAAACTTGCTATACAAACAGGCATATATATGCACACTATCTTTTAGGCATTTCCTCTGTTATGAGAAATATGTCACTTTGTCTATTACAGAGGAGATTGCCTCTCAGAATACAAGTGCCTTTGCAGGATCATTTATCAGGGACACAGAAAGACTCATAATGTCAACCACAATAATAGGTACTCAATAGAAGCTTATTTGATAAACAAATTAACATTTAAATTAATTACATATTGAGAAAACTTAGAAAATTTAGCTCCTAAAACTATGGTCTCTTTTACTGTACCATATTGTTCTTTTATGTTGATTCACAATTTCATAAAGTAGTTAAAAGGAGAAAAAAACCCAAAACAAACAAAAAAAGTAGCTTATCCAGGCCCCAGCCTGACTGACTGGCCTGGAAGCACAAGTCCTATAAGTTAAACAGAGTTCACAGTCCCTGCTGTGACCAGTCTCACGGCGTTGACTCCAGGCAGACAGAAACTGCTCATTCTTCATGGTCCTTTCCCATATACAAACATAGTCCCACAGCCTTAAATCTCATTAATCAAATGGTAATTCGTTGCAAGTTATGTCTAATTCAATGCAGGAAAAAAATCGCTGCTCCCCAGATGACCAGATCCACTTGTTTTCTTTTTATTCAGACTTCTTTAAAATTCTGGTGCCTGGTATTTGAAGTTAATGAAGTTTTATTGTATGCCAGCCATTTACATCAAGGGTGGTCAGTTTATATCAGGGCTCGTTCTATGTGATGTGGTTTAACATGAGGCTGTTTTCAATAGATGACTTTTATATTTCCAACCATATGTGTCCAGATGATTATGAGAGTAGGAAATGTATGCAAGGAGAGGTGGAAATGTTTGACTTGCGAAGCCAAACTTCCAGCACATCATGGTGGCTGGCTCCCTGAAAGTAGGTGGAGTTTGTATGTGCATGTGTGCACAAGGCATGGGTAAAAAAAATCAAGTCTGGGCACATTTTCCTTTTCTTAATTTTTAACTGCAAAATAGAATTTGTCAAATATTACGAATAACTGATGAAATATAACACTAAACAGAAAACAAGTGACTGATATCAGAGTACACTATTCCTAAAGGCCATTAAATATTACCCAGCTGGACACCCCTTACTGTGCTTCTCCTAAGTTTTGCCTGAATCCCCTGCCATGTGTATTTCCATCTCCAGAAACTTTCTTCCCAACTCCTGTAGACCATGCTTCCAAGGGGTAATGTTAATATTTATATTTCTTATTATTGGAAGCAAATTAGCACAACATATTCTCAAATTCACCTCTCAAACTAGACTACAGGCTTTCTGAGCATACTTCTAGAGTAAATTATGACATGCCATCAAGCTTGTTTTTTGTTTGTTTTGTTTTTGTTTTTGTCACTTGGAATAAAAAAGCAGGCCACTAACTTAAAATGTAAGGTCAACAACAGTAGTAAAAATAAAAAAGAAAGAAAGAAGAAAATAAACAGTGTTTATATCAAGCACTCAGCCTGTTTAATTTCCTGTTGATGTATCACTCATTAACACAAGCAGCAGCTTGAAGCACAGCTGCTGTTACCTCATTTTTCTATGTGTCCAATGTCTGGGGCACAGGTGTAGCTGAGTCCTCGCTCAGTCTACACAAGGCTGGAATCAGGGCATCTGCTGAGGTGTACTTTCATCTGAAGCTCAGATTCCTCTTCAAGGGCATTCAGGTTGGTGACAGAATCCAGTCCCTCATGGCTAAAGCCCAGGATCCCCATTTTCTTGTGGTCCCTCAGCTGTGGATCAGTCTCTGCTCCTAGAGCCAGCCTTGAGTGCTAGTCATTGAGTGCTATCACAACAGGGCAACCTACATCTTGAAAGCCACTAGAAGAAATTTCTCTCACTTGGAATCTTCCTGATCTATTTTAAGGGATCACCTTGTGATTCAGTCGAACCCAGAATCATCCCCCTTTGGATTAACTCAATGTTAACTCGTCACGAACCTTCATTTTATCTGCAAATCCCTTTATCTTGGCCAAGCCATATCACAGGAGATGTATCCCATCATATCCGCTGGTCTGCCAACACTCTAGGAAGGGGATTAGACAGGGCGCTGCTGAGGCAGGAATCTTTAAGGCCATCTAAGAATTCACACTAGCATGCCTGTTGTTTATGTTAAGGGACCCCAGAGAAAGATATTGTTCATAGTTCACTTTTGTTATACCCATCAAGTCCAACTGTTTGCCCATATAAGCCAGGGAAAATGATGGGATTTTAGGAACCAGTTATCCATAAAATGGAAGGGGGAGTATAAAGAGAAATTATATACCAAAATCCCTCAGGAATTGCATCCAATTAGAAGTATATGAGGGTTAAAATCTGTGGAAAGACTGAAACAGAGAGATCCTGAACTTGGGAATACAAAACAGAGAGGAAAGCAAGGACCTAGATTAAAAACAAGAGGAATCGATAAGAGACTATTCTGAACAGTAAGACGGCCAGCTGCCACTGAAGTACAGAACAGGCAAGCAAACTTACCATCACTCAACACCCCTAGCCTGTTGATGGAAAACTGGAAGTGTCTCTGAAGCATGGGACCACTCTTGAGGGAAGGCCTAGAGATTTCAGTGTCTGCTGGAACAAGTTGGGCACTCCTGTAAAGAAGTAGCCAAAGTCTCAACCAATACCCCACCAGTCAACCAAGAGGAAGGAAAGAAGGAGGGAGACAGACAGAGGCAATTCCAGAAGAACAAAATAATGTAAATATAGTCAGAGTACAGCACTCAGTTTAGTAGTATATCATATTTATATGATCCTACCATTAGAAACCAAACATGGATTTAAGAAAAAAATGTGAAATAAGCATAATTATAGAATGGAACAAAGGCAATGGGGTATAAGAGCTAACATCTTTATCTACCATTTTTGGAATTCCATAGATTATGTCTGAATTAATGAATCAAGTTTGAAGAAAATGGTTATTATGTGGAGGTACAGAGAAGTACAGATTTTTAAGCTTTTCAATTTGCTTATTTTTAAAAACCACTTAAGTATATGACTTTATTACAATTAAAATGATTGTAAAATTTAGTTAATAGAACAATATAAATATAAAGAGCCCTATAGGAAACATCAAAGAAAAAGACATTTAATTCAGGCTTAAAGGGAAGGGATGATGACACAAACAGGGCACAAGTGGGCCCTGAATTTTAAAGGATGAGAAAACTAAAAATAAGTAACAAAAGCTAACTCTCGTGTCATATTAATATCTGAGGCACTATGTTAAGAATTATATTTGCTTTTTCTTTAATCTTTCCAATGGTCCCCGAGGTGAACATTATTACCATTATATTAAGATAACAAAACTAAAGCTCAGAGCAGTTAAGTTACCCAAATTTTCTCAGATGGTAAATAGCAGAGCTGAGAGGTTTAATAGTCTCCTCTAAGGACAAAGCATGATAAAACACATGCTCTTAGCTGTGTTGTCTCCTTTAATAAAAGAAAGTGTAATAAAATGAAAGAATGTTCCCTGGGCAGAGGAAACATGATGACACAAACCCAGAAGTATGATTTTCCATGCTCTGTTAGAGACGCTGTAGGAAGTTGGAGACGCTCACAGAAAGCCAGTGAGAGGAAATGAGGTTGAATTCCTTACTTGAAATGTATGAATGAAAACTATAGGTGCCATTGGAGGCTTCAGGAAGAAAGAAGTGAGCTCATAAATTTGTCTTTCAGAAGCATCATTCTGATGGCTACATGGGAAACAGACTGGAAATTGGAAGACTGAGACCATTTAAGAAGTAGCTGTCATAACTGTAGGGAAAGCCTGATTAATGCAGGGACTGTGGAGTGGAAAGAGGATGTTTATGTTAAAGAGTTTGAGATATCAATGAGATCAAATAGGCAAGACTCAAAGGATATGGTCAGAGAGAATATTTAACAACCTGCTTCATGAAGAAAATTAATGATACTCTGGTTTGTGGCATTTGCAAATCTCCATGACATAGATGCAGAATATTTTCATCACGCAGATAGCATAGAAGTGACTAACCTTGAAAGCGTATACATAAGAGCAAAATGTAGTAGAATAGTTAGGAAGTGAGATTTGAGTGCTTATTATTTTATTTTTTACTATAATTTACACAATTGAAAATTAATATTATTTGATTTTTTTTAATTCCTGTGTTTAACAACTAGCTCACAAAATCCCTGAAATTTAACCATGGGCTCTCCTGAGCTCCTATGAGGCAGCTCCAGCACACCATTGGAAGGCATCCACCACCCCAGCTGACATGACACCTCTTCCAGGAAGCCTCCTTTAATACCACCAGAGAAAGTAGAGAAGTCCTTCTCTGTGCTCCCATGGAACCTTGTAAAGAGTTTTACCATCTGTATTTTCACACCAAGTTTTAATGGCTGATTTCTGTTTTATCCACTCATAGTGGATAAAACATTTGTAGTGACATTCTAGTGCATAGGGAATCATAACAAACTTTCTTCAAAATTTTTCTGTGACAGATGGGTTTGGCCTTGAGGTATAGAGGCATCTTCAAAAAGCTTACTTACCAGGGAAAGACACAGAAAATATAATTACAACCCCTTGTGCGAAACAGTATGGTAGATGCAAGCCTGAATGGAGAAACAGGAAGAGATGGGTGCCGTCTGACTCAGACTAAGATAGTCAGTCAGAGAAAGGATGCTGGAGGTCTTGATGTCCAAAGTTCGTGATTCTTTCTACGTAGTATTCTGTTCTCAACTTGTACCAAAAAGAAAACAAACCAAACTTTGACATTAAGAGCAGACAAAATTTTTAGAGCTTAAGCACAAAAGCCAAGAGCAGAGTTGATGGAGAAAGGCTTAACCAAACATTTTTCACTCTTTTCTTAAGATTCTATATCTGTGTGTGTGTGTGTGTGTGTGTGTGTGTATGTGTGTGTGTGTGTGTGTGTGTGTTTCTGGGGATTGAACCCAGGGACATTCTACCTCCAAACTACACCTCCAGCCCTATTTTATTTTTTTTTTTTAATTTGGAACCAGGATCTCAGTAGGTTGCTGAGAGTCTCACTAAGTTACTGAGGCTGGCTTTGAACCTGTGATCCTTCTGTCTCAGCCTCCCAAAGATTCTATATCTTTAAAACATTCTATATTTCCAAAAAGATTTAAATAACCTGGAGCTGTCTTTGTGAATGAGTTAGTCTTCTGAGTCCCCTAACTATAGGAGTAGAAAGAGGAGGTGTGCTATGGTTTGGATAAGTATTCCCCAACAGCCCATGTGTCAAAGGCGTGTTTCCCAGCCCATGGTACTACTGGCCCACTGTTGGTGGGTCCTTTAAGAGATGGGCCTTAATGGGAGGTCTTAGGTCATGAGGTGATGCCTTTGAAAGTGAGAGTAGGACCTTACCTCTTCCTCTTTCTCTCTGCCATATGGTGAGCAGCTTTGTTCCACCATGAGCTCCTCACCGTGCTGTGCTTCCTCATCACAGGCCCAAAGCAACAGGGCCACTTTGTCATAGACTGAAATCTCCAAAACTGTGAGCCGAAAAACCTTCCCTCTTCATGAGTTGAATATTTCTGGTATTTTGTCACAGTAATGATAAGCTGGCTAGGGTCAATCCTTTTCCTAGTCCCAGTGAACATCATCCAGCCCTAACTGAAAACAAATTTGTGAGAAACTCTCTTCCAGGTCTAAGAAGTTTCCTTTCTCTCCTCCCACATTCAGGGGCATGAATGTCCCTCATACAGGGACAGTTTGAGTTAACTGAATCACCGCTGTCACTTTCTAAGTGGCCTCATTCAACTGCTGATGAGGCTCACAGGATTCTCAGGCCAGCAGCTAGTCTCAGAAACACAATGTCAAAGTAAAAAGGGCTAGTCCCTGAGATAAAAACTGCCTTGGTTCAGAAGATGGACAATGGGCCCCTGTCCCAACAAAACCCCCAACTGTGAAATCCTATAATTCTGAGATGCTCAAAAAAAAATTTACTGCCATTTTTAGCTTTCTTCTTTATTCCATCTACACACTCTCCAGTGTCTCACTCTTGTTGCTTCAATTCCCAGCTAAGAAGCAGGCTTACATACAGTAACAATAACAAAATCAAACCACTTCAATGCAGATAGTGAGAACAAAGGAATTCAAAGGAGAAAAAGAGATTGCATCTGAAGGTAGAATCTGTGAAGGGGTATTGTTGCTGAGTATTTCCCAGTCCTGGTTTAAAAAAATTGGGAGCTTAGTATAATCATCGAAGCATACAGGAAGATAAGAAAAAGCAAACATAGAGAAACCCAATAAATTAATTTAACTAATGTAAAAAACATGTGTGATGAAATTGAAGGATATGGCATAAGAAAGAAACCTGGGGCTGGATTTATGGGGATTTTAAATGCCAAATTAGGAATCTGATATAAGAAAAATATAAACCATTATAATCATGATATAATATTGACAATTTTCTGCCTATTTTCTGATTGAATTTTCTCCTTGATTTAATCATACAATTGTATCTGCTATTGTTCCTCATAAGATGGTGATTATTATATTTTTTGAGAAGTGAATATAAAAAGTACATTATTAATTCAATAAGAAGAATGGTATCATATTTAACCTTAATTACAAAAAGATTTGACAACACTTGGAAAAATTACCATTCAGTTAGAGAAATAAGTCCAAATAATATACAATTTTCAGGGAAACTTCCCAAGTCTTTTCAGTAAGAATGGGTATGGCCCATTCTTCATCTGAGCATGTTGACTATTAATGTCAAAAGTGATTTGCAATGGGAGTAAACTCTCAGGTCTAGGACAGATTACTAGTGAAGGCTTAATGGTCAGAGGGCTCAGAAAACTTGGCAACCAAATGCTGAGTACTGAGTCCAGAGACAAAATGCTTTAATTAGCAGCCATCAAAGCACTAAGCAAAGGTCAGCTTACCCACTCTGCCAATGTCTCTTTGAAGTGAAACTGTTGGGCTTCTGATTCCCCCACACAGCCCTGCACGCAGGTGGCCATGCTTCCTGTGCTAGTTTGCACTGCTTTTCCACCTTGAGTGATGAATAGTCTGCCAAAAGGAAGGAGATCTGCCAAGATGCTCAGCTTGAGCGTTGACCCACACTCCTTGAAACTCATATTACTTAGTAATCACTGCGGGGTGGAATCTGGAGGGAAACACACCAAGAGCTGTATGCATGTATGTTTATATCACGTTGAACCTCATTATGATATATAATTGCAATGCACCAAAGGAAAAAATATTCACTGCAATTACCTTCTAATCCTAAACTAATCTGACTCTGTTGAAATGGGTTAATTTTTTCCTATACTCTATTTTTCGATGGTTATCATTGTTTTGTGGCTGACAGT
Source organism: Glis glis (assembly GCA_004027185.1). NCBI lineage: Eukaryota > Metazoa > Chordata > Mammalia > Rodentia > Gliridae > Glis > Glis glis. The sequence goes on along the minus strand of PVJS01000111.1, from coordinate 94,884 downwards.
GTCACTTCATCTGACTTCTGGCCCAGGGATATCTGGCTATTCCCCTTACAAATAAGCTCCTCTTTGTCCAATAGGCAGACCTGTAGAACCAACGAATGGGAGTTGGAGAGAAGGTATTTTCAAGAGGATGGTTTTGCTACACACTATGCTAAGAATGTTGGATAATTCTCTTTGGTTCAAACCTTTTTTCCATCAGCTTGAACTATCATCATTAGAAATTATTACTTGAGTGTTAGCTTTCCATTCTTTGGGATACCCTTACTAAAGTGGAAGTATCTCTGAAAGCATCTCTCAGGGGAGATGGGCTACAGACTGGATTATTGGCTTGATGAAGGGAGATCATAAGAGAAAAATAAAGAGGTATCAAAGATAGTAGACCAACAAGAGCACAATGTTGCTCCTCACAATTCTGTGTGAGAATGGGAGGAATGCCCTGTCTCTAACTATATCTTCTCTTCTTCAATATTTGAGGTTCCTCACATTCCTTTGATTCTCATAATCCAGCCTCACCCCAGAAGTACCTTATTAAAAGCAGTAAGAACATCATAATAGTAGGAATAAAATCAGTATATGACATTTGAAGCACATTTGGGTTACCATCAAGTCACTGAAAACTTTTATGTGAGTGTTTTTGTAGACAAGTTGGGGCTGGGAGTACAAGAATGCAAGAGATGCCATGTGTGATCATTGTGAGCATTAGTTTTCCACCCCTGCATAAAAGGTTACTACACATTTAATTGCTTGAAACACCCATTTATTAGCTCGCAGCCATGTCGGTCAGGCATAAGTGTGAGTCTGACTGGATTCTCCACCTAGGGTCACACAGGACTAAAATCAGAATCAAGGTGTGGACCATGTTTTTTATCTGATGTGTCTGAGATAGAATCTACATCAAACTACATTCAAGGGTTGGTGCAATTCAGTTCCTTGTGGATGTAGGACTTTGGTCCCCATTTCTTTACTGGCTATCAGCCAGTGGCTGCACTCTTCTGTTAGAAGAGACTTAGTCCCCATCATTAAACCAGCAATGGTTCTATAATCTGGCTATTGTAAATTGTGCTGTTATAAACATGGATATGCATTTATCACTATAATATTCTGACTTCATCAGTAGATGAATGGATTACAAAATTATGGGATATACACACAATGGGTTTCTACTAAGTCGTAAAGAAGAACAAAATTGTGTCATTTGCAGGAAAATGGATGGAACTCAAGAATATTATGCTAAGTCAGATTAGCCAGTCAGAAAGTGAGGGCTCACATGTTTTCACTCATATGTGGAAGCTGTAGAGAAATTGGGATACAAGAGGAACTCCAGATAAAGGAGCTGAACCCACAGTGAAGTGGTGGAGGGGGTCTAGGGAAGAGAGTTGGGGTGGGGGAGGGAGACTTGATGAAGGAAACACTTTGTACATATATGAAATTATCAATGCCAATCTCAATAAAATATATGGGGAGGGGGAGGGAATGGGGTGGGATCCAGAGGGAAGCTCACCAGGTACTGCATGCATGTATGTCCCTATCATTCTGAACTTCATTATGATGTGTGATTACAATGCACCAATAAAAGTATATTTTAAAAAACCAGCAATGGTACTTCAAATCCTATTCATGCTCCTAATGTCTCTAACCCTCCCTTTTGCTACTAGCCTGTGAAAACTCTGCTTTTAAAGACCAGGTGATTGGATTGGACCTATATATTACCTGGGCCCTTTTCCATTTAATGTGATATGACTGGCATGAGGGCTCATCATGTTCACAGATTTCACTCACATCCAAAGGCAAAGGGATTTTGTAAGAGTGAGGGTTCTTAGAGGTCCTTCTTAGAATTATGCCCATCACACTATGTATCTTGCTTGTAAAGACTTAATGTGCTAGAGCTTCACTCTTCACCAGACTGAATTTACTCCACTGGTAATAATATCATGGATTCCAAACAAGGTAAGTTCAAATACTGCTTTCCAAAAACTTGAAGCCACAGTCATGTATGTTCTCCACTTGCAGGTTTATTTCTTCCCAGGTCTTGAACCAATTCCAACTACAGCAAGATAATCATGGGTATCTTTCTCCCACTACTTATTGGGGTCAAGCACCAGTCTTGCCTTACTGCACAGATTAGTGTGTGTGGAATGATTCCTAATAACATCATCAAATGCCCAGAAAAAGACAACCCTTGTCTCCTGCCAAGGTGATGCTATTTATATGGCAAACCTTTATTCAAGCTTATTTTCATCTTTTTTTCCCAAAGGAAAGAGGCTGACTCTAAATCTCAACCCACAAGGCTGTCTCACAGACACTGTAGTTTTCCTGGAGTCTGCTCTCTGCTACCCATTTCAGAAATGAATACAGCATCATTGGAGACATGTTGGGTGTTGGCTATGAGATTGGGCATACCTGTACTAGTTGGATCCACAAATGATGGATCCTACAAGGTTTATAGGCAGGCCGCTCAGTGGAATCTGCAAAGCAGTTAGTATAAACTACTACCCTTTGTTGAATTCCACACTTGGGTTGCTGTGCTCCCCTCCCCTTCCCCCTGCTTCTAGTTACAACCACCTATGTCAGTACTCTCAGTGTTCTGGATGGAGTGCAAAAGAAGTGGGCCTCTTGGGCATCATTCTGTGCAACTTGGGAAGCTAGGTGCTCACACTTGTTGGAATTGAGTCAAAATTCATCATGCACACTGAACTCTCTGATTTGGACTATCCATTTCCCCTCACAAAGATCAGATGTCTGGTTCATGCTCAGTTTCCCAAGACTCTATCAACCTGACCCTAGCTTCCTTCCTTTCCCAGCTAGTTGATCTATGATGAACAGTCAGGCCTACTGAGGATAAAATTAGATTAAGTTGCATGCTAACTGGAAATAGAAAAATCCAGTGAATAGTAAAATACTGAGGGCTAAGAATAACACCATAGGTAAGATCCATATTGAAGAGGCAAGAAGAAAGGATAAAGAAATAGATGAAGAGAGAGGCAGGCCAAGAATGAAGGTGGTGTCCTCTCATAAAAAACTAAGGAACAAGAGGGTCAGTAGTATAGAATGTGACTAAAAAAGAAGGCGTTGGATTTGAGAGATTATTAGATTTGATAACAACTCACTGTTCTTGGAGAGAAAAAGGGGATAATATTTTATTAACGTAAATATAGAGAACAAAGAATTGTTACTGACACACACTCTAAGAGAGAAAATATAGGATGGAAATTGAAGTTCAATATCTACTCACTGTAGGGAATAAAGAATTGGCTAGTGGCATTAGCATGTCCCACTCCCCAACTCCCCCACCACCACCCACACACACACCTTCTTCCCTGGGAGAAGAAAGATCCAGGTGATCCAAGTGGGATGGGGGATTATCTGAACTAGCTTATTCTTCCCCTCTAGTTGCCAACATAACTGATGTATATTTTAAAATGTTTTTAAAAATAAATTTATTAATGTGCTTATTGCATAATATTTGTTTGATATGATAGTAGTTTCATTTTCCTCCTTAAATATTACAGCCATCTACAAAAATCTTTCTACCACTAAGAGTGGTCACCCATGATCTCCCAGAGAAACTCAGAATCCTTTTCTTAGGTCTCATTACTCTTAATTTCTCCAATATTTGACAATGTTCACTATCTCCTACTTGTTGAAATAACTCTCTTTTGCCTTGCAGAACAATGCATGGCACTGAGTCCACATCTATGCAAATAATTCTTAAGTTCCTTGTACAACTAATTTCTTGTGCTGTCCTCAGTTTTCATCCTGCCATCCTGGTTATTCCCACAAAGTTCCACTTCTACTCATCTCTTCTGAGAGAAGAGATCTAGTCATGCCTTAAATGCCACTTTCTTTTTTTTCGGAACATGGGATTGAACCCAGGGGCATTCTACCTCCGAGCTACACCCCCGGCCCTACTTTTTATGCTTTATTTTGAAACCGGGTCTCACGAAGTTGCGGAGGGCCTCACTAAGTAGCCGAGGCTGGCCGCGAACCCAGATCCTCCAGTCTCCACCTCCCAAGTACTGGGATTACAAGCATGCACCACCACGCCTGGCTTAAATGCCACTTTCATATTAATGATTTTAAACTCTTTGACTTTAAGTATTCTATGACAGGAAGAAAATTTCTATTTTTTTTTTTTTTAGTTAGCTGACACATTAGTTTTCCATCATTGTAACAAAATACCTGAGAAAATCGATTTTAGGGACTTTTTATTTGTATCTTAATATACTTTTATTAATGCATTATAATGATACATCATAATGAGGTATAGCATGGTAAAAAAATTATACATGGACACAACATATGGTGTGAGAAAATCAACTTAAAGGAGCAAATATTTATTTTGGCTCAGTGTTTCAGAGGTTTCAGTCCATGGTCAGCTGGACCCATGGCTTTGGGTCTGAGGCAAGGCAAAACATCATGGTGGTAGGAGTGTGAAAGAGGAGCCTGCTCACAGAATGGCAACAGGAATCAAAGAGAGAGTGGAAGGATCCAAGGACAAAATATTCCATTCAAAGAACTCCCCCAATGACCTACTTCCTCTAACCAGGTCCATCTCCTAAGGTTTCCACCTCCACCCTATAGTGCCACTAGCTAGGGACTAAGCCTTCAATACAAGAGATTTTGGGGGACAGTTAGGAACCAAAATATAAGAATTGTCATGACAACAACAAAAATCCCCAAATTTATTAGCTTAATTTTCATTTTGCCTGTCCAATATGAATTTTCCTGGCTAGTGTGGAGCTGCCTCCATGTAGTTATAGTGAGACCTGGGGTCCTTCCATTTCATAACTCTTCTATTAATGTGGGCAATGCCTTTGCAATTTTTTTGCATCTAGGCATATGAGAAAAAGAAAGGGTGGAGAAGTTATATCCACTTTTCCACCTTGGCTCAAAGAAATGATACTGCCACTACCACTCATATTCCATTGATGAGAAATGTTTGTATGAACTAACGTACATGAAGAGAAGCTGAGCCAAGAGGCTGCTTTCCCATACAAATTCCAAACAGCAAAAAAGGAAACAAGAATTTTTAGTGGATAGCCAGCCGTCTGTACTTTAACTTTTTTTTAAATAAAAATCTTCTGTATTCTATTATCCAAAGATCATCTTCATCAGATCAAGTGCAAACTTAGTATTGAAGAATCCTAGGATCGATTAAACTTCACAATTCTATATAACATACCTTCCCTTTCAAGAGTCGATGAAATCATCCAGGGAAATTGTACACAATTAATAGAGGAGAGAGTAAATGAGAAACAGTGAAAGGAAGCTGAGAAAGGGGCAGAAATGTAGAAAATAAGAAGAGATCATGACTCTATGACACTGAGACCAAGTCAAAGATTTCAAGTTTTATCAGGATGAAATGTTGTAAAGTAGGAGTATTTCTTTAATTATCACCACAGTCAAAATATAAAATGACTTCATTGTCACAAAAATCTCTTATGCTACCCCTTTATAGTCACATCCATGCTCTTTCCCCTCACCATCTCCAATCCTGGCAATCGCTAATCTGCTTTCCATTTCAATAATTTTGTCATTAGAAAATCTTATACAAATTGAATCATATAGTATATGACCTTTTGAAGTTGATTCCTTTCATGTAGCATAATGCCCTTGAGAAACATCCAAGTCCTATGTATCAAGAGTTCATTCCTTTTTGGTTGCTATGTCAGGTTTCATTGTATGGATATATCACACTATATTCACTTGTTGAGGGACAGTTTGTTCCCAGTTTGAGACTCTTAACAGATAAAGCTGCTATGAACAATAGTATACAAATTTCTGTAGAGAAATAGGTCTTTCTTTTTCTTGGATAAATGCCCCGGAGTTCAATGCCTGAATCTTAGGGAAAATATAGGTTTTCTTTTTAAGAAATAGCCATCTTGTTTTCCAGAATGTTGTACCATTTTAATCTCACTAGGAACATGTCGGAGAACTAGTTGGTCCACTTCCTAGATATCGTTTGTTTGTTAGTTTGTTTGTTTGTTTGTTTGGTTGGTTGGTTGGTTTGTTCATTTGCAGTGCTAGGGATTGAACCCAGGGTTTTATGTTCTATTGAGCTACACCTCAGCCTTATATACTTTCTTTTAAGTTTATCCTTTTCTAACAGATTCATAGTAATTGCTCCTCATGGTGTTAATTTTTTTTCTTTTATGGAACATGCTTTAGATTTATGTCCAAAGTTTTTATGTCCAAAAACTTTTCCTTGAGCCTTACCTACCAAATATCATTTCTTTAATACCTGCCAAAAGTTTTATACACTTACATTTTGCATTTAAATTTACATACATTTTTAGTTACCTCATATCAGGCTTGTGAAGTGTAGGTCAAGGTTCATTTTTTCCTCCTGTGGATATGCAGTTCCCCCAATGAAACCATCTGGACCTGGAGATTTCTATCTGTGATATTTTAAATCACAAATTCATTTCCTTAGCTGTTATAGAGCTATTCAAATAATCTATTTCATGTTGAATTAGTTGTAATAGTTTGTACTTTGAAAGAAATTGGTCCATTTCATTTAAGTTGTCAACTTTATGTGTGTATAGGTGGTTATAATAATCATCTATTATCCTTTTGGTGCCAGACATGATATTCTGCTTCATTCCACATTTATGTCTCATCATTTTTCTTCGGTGGATTTCCTTTTTTTTTTTGATCTTTTAAAAAATACCTTTTTTGTTTCTTTTATTTTTCACCATTGTTTTCCCATTTTCAATTTTAAAAGTATCCTGAGTCCAAAATATTAAGAAACCACTATCATAAAGAAATTCTTTAAAGATTACTATTGAAATAAGATGCTTGAAAAGAGCAGTATTCACAGAGATATAGAAGATAAATCTGGTATTTCTTTTCCCATCACTCTGAGAACTGTGATAAATAGTGTGACCATATGTTTCCTCTGAGAAAGTCTAGGTTTATGCCCATTTTCCAGAGACAATTAGTAATAGCAATCCTCTCCATTTTCAGAAATGTCTTCCTTTATATGATATATTTTATTGCTACCCAGAGTATATAGAAAAATCAAGACTGTGAAATTCCTCTTCATTTTCTTTTCCAGAAAAAAAAACTCAGTTTTCAAACTTTCAAACACTTCTGGGCACAAAGTATGAGCATAATATTTAATTGATAAACTGCATGTTGAAGCTAACACTTCTGATGGGCAAGCTGAGTCTGAAGATATCCATTTGCCTCATTGTGACTTCCGAAAAAGAACAATTACTCTCCCTGAATCTTTCTCTGAACCTTAACTCTATAAAGAGCATCTTTCCTACAAGTTTTCCACTTTGCCTCAAACTATGAGATGAACATGCTCCCTGGGAACCTCAACCATCATGAAGTCTTGAAGTCCTTCTTAGATCCATGACAATGTTTCAACCATATTTTCTTAGATTCATGACAATGGATCCATGACAATATCTTCTTAGATCCATGGCAATGTCTCAACCATATTTTCTCACTGTTATTGCTAGCTCATCTTCTCCATCCTAGGACTCAAGAAAGCAGAAAAAGAAAATCTCAAGTTGGGTGCAGTGGCACATGCCTGTAATCTCAGTATTTGGGAGGCTGAGATGGGAATTGCAGGTTCGAGGCCATCCTCAGTAATTCACTGAGCCTCTCATCAACTTAGTGAAACCGTGTTTCCAAATAAAAAATAGGGCTGAGGGTATAGTTCACAAGTAGAATGCCCCTGGTTTCAATCCCCAGCACCCTCCCAAAAAAAGAAAAGAAAAAAGAAAGAAAGAAAAAATAAATAAATCTCAGCTATGATGAAACTGCTAGAAAAAGTTTCACCATTTGAATGGCCAATTTTAGTGACAAAGCCAGTTTATCCTGTACCCATTGATGAACGAAATATTCACTGGGAATCTATTATGTGTCCTTCTCCTGAATTATTTGATATAGATACTGACATGTAAAAATAAGCAAAAACTAAAAATAATAAAAAATTCATGTCTTTCAAAATGTTATTTTGTTTTCAATTAAAGTTTTTAGAAGAAACAGCCAAACATGTATTTTTCCATCTCAACATATTCTGGAATATCTTCTATCCATTAACTTCACTATTAAAAAAATATTTTGAAAGAAGAAAATAAACCAAAATCTCACACGACATTAATAATCCATGAGACAACCACTTTGAAAAGTTATGTAAGAGGGAAAGATTTTCTGTTAAAAATATAAATTTGGAAATGGTCTCCTTAGATGTTTTTCAAATACCTAGGCCTTGAGTTAATAAATCAATTCCTGGATATTCTCATAGATGTAGGGTTTCTTTTTAATCAAGAGAATCTGAACTCTATAAGAAAATTGGAGACTAATTTTCAGAACTTAACAAAGTCACCAAGCTTATGTTTACATGTTGTGAAAGAGAAATCCCACACTGAAGAAAACTAAAAATAGGGCAAGCCATTAAAAAATAAAGTGCACTTACTGTAAAAACATGTGGGCCTTACGTCTTCCACCCCAAATCATATACAAAACACATGATTTCTAGAAAGTACTCTCTGTCTGCTACAAGACAGGCCTCAGAGATCCAGAGGAGGGAAACAGACTCCTATTTGTAGAGTGCATTAGCCGGAGTAGAGAAGAATAGGGTGTGTGTAGCAATGCAGATCATACGATCAACAAATACCACCAATATTAGAAATGGACTTTCCAGTTTAGGAAAAAATAGTAACACAGAGGGAAATTTCCTCTGTTGCTTGGTTAATTTAGATTTCTTCTTTATGAAACACCTATTTCTTTCTCTGGATTTCCAAATTTAGTTCTGATCTTGTGAACTTTTTTTTTTTTTTTTTTTTTTTTTTTGCGGTACCGGGGGTTGAACGCAGAGGCGTTCTACCTCCACGCTACGCCCCGGCCCTATTTTTTATACTTTTATTTTGAGACCGGGTCTCACGAAGTTGCGGAGGGCCTCACTAAGTAGAGAGAAAGAGACAGGGAGAGAGAGAGAGAGTGCGTAAGCAAGCTGAGGCTGGCCGCGAACCCGGATCCTCCGGTCTCCGCCTCCCAAAGTACTGGGATTACAAGTGTGCGCCACCACGCCCGGCAGATCTTGTGAACTTGCTCATAGCTGCCAATCAGTTCCCAGACATTAGTGAAGGCAATATGTAGCCAACAAGCCATCATCCTAGCCACCGTGATTGACAGGACAACATTGTTTTCTATAGAGCCCAGACTTAGCCTCAGAATCCTCTATAACACAGTACTCAAGATACTCTGTCAATTGTTCTGGGTTGACACATATATCCTATTTTCCATCTCTGCCCTAAGTTATCAATTTAACCACATAAGAATATGTAGACTTCTAGTCTATGATTTCATAACTACTCATAATCCTATACACTCGCTCACTCTCTTGCTCTTTCTTACCCTCTCTTCCATTTTCTCAAAACATTCATTCTTCTTTTAAGTGTATTGAATTCTTCTGACCAACTTTAAAACCTACCATCTCCACAGAGCCTTTCCAGATATTCTAATCAAATAAATCCAGTATTCTGATTTATTATAGACAAAGCCTAACTTTGCCAAATTTGCCTTTCCATATTATACTCAAACATGTGTGTGTCCTCATTAGTCAAATGGAGATGTCAGCAAGTGATCTGGTAGCTGTGTGTGTGTGTGTGTGTGTGTGTATGTGTGTGTGTGTGTGTGTGTGTATGAAAAATGAGTACATCTTATATTTTATTAAAAACAAAAGGAAGACTCTGTACAAGTATACTGAAGTCTTCAAATCACTTGGCTGCTTACCTGTACAATTCCAGACAAGTTGAAATGATAAACTATTGATATTTCAATAGTTCTCTCTGAAGACAGGACATTACAAAATGGAGCAAATATAGCACTTTGCACTACATATCTTAGCACTATATACATTCTTATAGACCAAAACATGAAAGTCTTAAGAAAATATGCAAAGGCAACATCTTTAAGATTTTACTGAGGCAATAGAAGGACAAAATAAATAGACAAATATTCCATGTTCCTTGATAAGAAAGATTCTAAAATTGGTTTATGGTCTTAATGAAATTCTGAACAAACTACCAATAGAATTTTTTGAGAGAAGGTGAATGATTTGGTCAAATAATTCTAAAGGTAGCTGGACATGGAGGCATACGCCTGTAATCCCAGTACTTGTGAGGCTGAGACAAGAGTATTGCAGGGTTGAGAACAGCCTGAGCAACATAGTGAGACTCTCAACAATCTAGAGAGATCCTGTTCCCAAAACAAACAATAAAAAGGACTGGGAGTATAGCTCAGAGATAGAATGCCCCTGGGTTAAATTCCTAATACCACAAAAAGTAACAATAGTAATAATAGTAATAATAATTCTAAAGGTACCTGGAAGAAAACGTTGGTGTGCCTAAAAAAATAAAATTTTAAAACTAATTTATTTTTTATTTTTATACTTTTTTGTGCATTATAGCCTCACATCATAATATAGTTCATAGTGATAGTGACATACATGCACACAGCACTTGGTGGGCTTTCCCTGAGCTCCCTCCCCATTCCCCCCACCCTTCCCCACACAGGGTATTGAGATTGACATGAGTATTCTCACATATGTACATAATGTCTATGGAAGTGATTCCTTCATTGATCCTCCCTCCTCTCCCTTCCCCTAGATCACCTCCCTGTCTCCTCTGAAGTTTTCTCCTCCATTATCTGAATCCTAGCAATATGCATTCAAAACCACATCGAGAAAATTGTACACCATGGCCAAGTTGGTTCATTCTAGAAATGCAAGGCTGGTTCAACATATGCAAAACAATACATGTTATTAACCACATAAATAGAACTAAGGACAAAAATCACATGGTCATCTCAATAGATGCTGAAAAAGGATTTGACAAAATATAAAACTAATATATATAATATTTAATATTAAATATATTACTTCTATTTCTGAAAGCACTGAGGTAATAATAATTATGATAATGTATATAGTTGTTGAGTATTATTTCACAATTTTAGAATAATTTTAGAATAAACACTTTACAATGTTATTTAATTCCCATGCAACTCTATCTTGAAGATAATAGTATGAGGTGGTAAAGTCATTCACTAGATTTCATATTGGGGATAGAGCAGACTATGGATAGGTGCTTAGACTGTAGAGTGAAGCAGGTGTGTTTCAACCTCACATATGGCCCTTGCCCTCTGTAGACTTTCAGATTATGATTTAATTTCCTGAAGCTTCAGCTCCTAACCTGCAATTTGAGTATAATAGATATAAGAAAAATATATAAATGAAATAAGATAAATAGGGTTAATAGAGTCTCCCATCATAGTTGATGCTCTCAATAAATGCAAGCTTAAAAGTGCTAAGAAATAGATGTTAGGGCAGGTATTGGGACCCAATACCAGCTAAGACTCCATTCTGAGGGCTGTTTCAAGTATTTTCCATGTATAAACTCTTGTTAGTTATCCTAACAACATTGGAAGTGTTCAATATTGTTACCCTCATTTTATAGATTATGAAACAGAGGCACTCAGTGATTAAATGCTTTGCCAAGGCCATAGAGCTGAGCTGAGGCAGAGCTATGATTGAACACAACTCCCCACCTCCAGCACTTCCTCTTATATGAGTATACTTATACAAGTTAAATAGGAAATTGATGGAGCAGGAAAGCCTGAAAACAGGCTATGGTCAGGACATTATTAAATAGCCCAAACCTGGGGTGATGAAGACTAGGACAAGAATAGACACAATAGGGTTAAAAGGGAGGAGACTAGTGTAGCAGCTTTATTGGGGGAAAAAATAAGAAGACTGAGAAATCAAGGAGATGTAGATGAAAAATGAGAGTCTGATTTCTACATTTGGAAAATGGGGTAGAAAATGATGTTGTTGGTCAAGATAGGCAAGGCAGAAGGAAAAACTCCTGAAAGAGAATGTTTGTCCAAATTTCAAACTGTATACTTTACAAAAAATCAATAAGTGATATTTTATTTAACATTTAATATAGGTCAAGGATAATTTAACAGTAATAACATCTCTTATATTAACACTTGATAAAAGTACTGTTTGCATGAAGATAACAGGATAAATATGGAAAAAACAATATATTATGTGGATTTCTTGGTTTTGCTTATCCAAACCAAAGTATTTATTATTTTGCCATAACCTGTATGAGGACAAGTTTTGGCTAGTCTTTGGGAGAATAAGGAGAAAATCAAATATAATAGCTTAAAATCTCAAAGAATCAATATATAAGAAATAAGATAGTTTTGTTAAATTTAGGGTATTCATTAGTCTCTAAACTCCTCATAAGTATAGCATTCTTTCATTAATTAATATATATGATAAAATACCTGAGAATATTGTGGGATGACAGTCTTCCCAAGGTGTATTATCAATTCAACTGTAAAATTTCCTATATAGGCATAATTACCAAACCCATCATTAAGAACTGCATAATAACCTTTATCCAATCCTTCTCGTCTATTCTCCCACCTCTGTGTGAAGACAAGAGAACACACACTGACATTTCTGCATGTGGCAGAGAGAGACATTCTCTAAAACGTGGTTTTGGGCATGTACCAATTTATTCTAACACTGAAATAGATGTCTGCTCTGTATTGGTCTGATCAACAGAATTCACAGAATGAAGAAAGGAAGGGAGGGGGAAAAAAGGATTTATTAGATTAGCTCACAATGTAGTCCTGAATTTCGACCACACGTGAAAAAGTCAGAGGAATCAGCAGCTGGTCAGGCAGTCTAAGAGCCGGAGCCCCAGGATTGAAGCAACCACCAATTCAGTCCAGTCCAAGATGTGAAGATAAGGAAGCTCTTCGGAGAAACAATGGTGAAGTTTCAGTTCGAAGAGTTGGAGGCCGATGATCTCAGACGAGAGCAGAAGATCAAGAAGTTCTCCAAGGAAACGGCGAAGTTGGAGACTGACGATCTCAAATGAGAGCAGTTTTCCTCAGGAAGAGTCGCAGCTCCCTCTACGTGGCTTTCTCCTTCTTTTATCCAAGTCCTGCACCTATCAGAACCCTGCTGCCCACATTTAGGGCAGGACTTCCGGTTCAATCCGCTGTTACACAACCAAAGTCACATGATCTGGGGTGAGTCAAGTTGACAAACCAGACCAACTATCACATGCTCCCTCCTCACAAGATTTCACCCCCTAAATTAGAAGTGTCAGCAGCTTGCGTGTTTAAGAGTCCCAAACTCAACTTCTCTAATGAAAAAAGACAATGACTGATTAAGACATCCCAGTGTTGCAGGCTGGATGGAGAGGCAGTGTTGGCTACCAACTGCCAGCTGGTACTTAAAATAAAAAAATCCAGCCAGGTGTGGTGGTGCTTGCCTGTAATCTCAGTACTTGGGAGGCTGAGACAGAAGGATTGCAGGTTCAAGGCCAGTCTCAGCAACTTAATGAGACCCTCTTTCAAAATAAAAAATAAAGTTGGGCTGGGGTGTGGCTCGGAGGTAGAATGTCCCTGGGTTCAGTCCCTAGTACTTCCCCCCCCAAAAAATTCCCATCACAACAGAACACAAAATCCCCATGAATACCACCACCATCAATAAGTCAGCATACCAAACAGATCTTCGGAGTACCCTGAATTCTTTCGCCCTGCAAAGTTACCTTTAGAAGACAACAGAGATACTATGGAAAAAGCTCACTGTGTGGAAACAATTGACCTATTATGCTCCAAGTCCAGGTTCAGGTTTATCTGACAAAGTCACTTAAATTCTCTGAACTTCAATTACTTTTGTCTATAAAACAGGAGGCTAGACGAAAAGACTCGAAAAACTAAGCACAATGATAATACTGCCTGGCTGCTCTTCCACCTGAATGTGGATTAAAACACTTAGAAGGGACAGGGAGAACCAGAAGAAAAGCTTCCCACTCTCTAAAGTTGATGTAGGCTCCATGACCTTCTGTCTTGGCAGGAACCTACCCTCGCCACAGTCATAATAAACACTACTATTGCTGCTGCTATTTTTCTGGAAGACTTCAACATTCTGAAATCTTCTCTTTTTTCCTTTCTTTCTGCTTTATTTAAAATTTTCTCAAGTACTGTCCATGGTTCATAAGAAGATCATAGAGCAGGCCCATGTGAACTTAGGATCTAAGACTAGTTGCTTTTTCCAAGTATAGCAAAAAAATCACAAAACCACCACAGAAGACAAGGATGCAAATTAAAGAGGAATTCTCATTAAAAGTCACAGGCTGATAGATGCATAGAGCCTGGATGGGATTTTAAGACTTGATTTTAATGTCATGTAAAAGCATCAGAATCCCTGATAGTTTGTCTTTGCACACTTAGCATGAGGGACACTCACTCCCTTACAGAAGCATCCATTCCACATCGTCAGCATCACATGACACATGACATCCCTTTTTTCAAAGGGACATGGGAAAAATCCCCACCAAGCCCCTGGTAGGACATTTTATAATATCTTTCAGGTAATCACTTGGGGGGGGTGTCACTTAATAGTCCTGATAATTATAGACATTATTTGAAATGATTACTATTTTGTATTGGCACAAAAATATTTCAGGTAAAAGAAAAATATTCTAAGAGATTATTTATTTTGTGATTACGGAGCAAGTCTTGTTTAAAGTTCATAGAAAGAATAAGAAGATTTAAATGTTTTGCGGTTAATTTTGATTAAAAATAGTCTGTTTAGAAATAGGTAAATATAATGAGTCTCTGAAAAATGATGGAAATAAGAAAGAGAGGAGAAAATGGTCACAAAATATTTGACCATGGAAGGAAAGTAGATTAGTGATAAATGACTTAGTAAACATAAGAAAACTATATTTTAATATGGATTTTGGAAAACACATGATGTGCCTTGATTTGCACTGAATCCCTAAAAGGTGAGAAGCTGGTTCTGAAAGTGGGAGTAACTGGTGTGGCATAATGAGGAGAGTTCATAGAAAATCAATTTAAGGACAAATATCCAGAGCTTGTCCCTAATTGCACACGTCTGAGGACTGGCCAAATTTTGGAGTTTTATTCTCCAGAAAGGATGACTTCCTTCTCTAGGTGAGAAACAACAGGTACATTTGTGAGTAGAGGTGTCAGTCTCAAAAGAGGAGAATTCATGTTTAAAACATGAATACATGTTAAAACCCCTTTAACCAAGTCTTAGGGAATCCAGAGATTCCCTACAAAGTAAACAAATGGACTTTTGTAATCTTGGAGTCAACCCCAGGAGCCTGAGAATTGGGTCAGAGACATATTCTAGGGGTGAAAGAATCAATTAAGATTCTAGAAATCAAGAATCAATTAAGATGATCACTATAGGAGGTGGGCTAATCCCAATATTTGGGAGGCTGGGACAGGATTGCAGGTTAGAAGCCAGTGCAGTAACTTAGCAAGACCCTGTTTCAAAATAAAAAATAAAATAAGGTTGGGGTGTAGTTCAGAGGTAGAACAAATGCTGCCTAAGGAAAAGACAAAATGCGGAGAGAAACAGAAAGAAGACACTGAACAGGCCTAAAAGGCACATGAGCTTTTTCTGAACCAGAGTAAAAAAACTACCTAACAGAGTAAAACATCATACCTATGGATGTAGGAAAGTTTGAAATAGAAAGAAATGTTTGCAACTGTAAAAGAGAACAAATGCTTCATCCTCTCAGATTACTGACTGACTTCAAAATGTTCATGACCAAGGATCTTGAGGAAGACTGGAGTGTTGACCCCAATGACCTATCCATATACTCACAGCCTTTGGTATATAAAGTTAGGAAGTATTCCCAACCCTTGACTGTGGGCTCATCCATGCCTCTTATTTTGACCAACAGCTATTTATAGATGTAGTACAGGTAGGGGTTTGAAATTAGCTTAGCCCTCATCACAAGAAGAGCATGCTGTGGCTATCTGACTGGTCCACCGAGCATGAGAGACACAAGAGCCACCTGACTGACCTTTGCATCCAGTGTGAAGCCGTCATCCCAGCAGACCTGCACAGCCATAAGGAAACATATACGTGTTACATGATATTGAGATTCTGAGATTGTTTTTAAGCAGCAAGAGATGACTGATCCAAATCCAAAAGTAGACATTTAAACACCTTAGGCACTAGACTTTTTCAGTGTACTGAAATGTAATTTGTAGTGTAAATGATTGAGAATTTCTCCAAAAACAATCCCTTTATATGACTGAATCAATTCTACTAATATACTACTAACAAATTAGGTGCTGGGGCAAAAACGAATGTGTATAATGTATTTTGATGATATACATCCTCCCTATTGTCCTCTCTTACCTCCACCCCTGGTTCCCTTCCCCTTCCCTAATAGTCGCATTTCTATGTTCATGCAGTCCTTTTTTTCCCTAGATTCCACATATAAGAGAAAACTCACCTTTTTAAGATTTTCCCCACTTCTTAAGTTCTCCTTTCCCAGGTCTCAGGATAGGTTATCATCACGGAAGCTAAGCCTTTCCTGGCGGCATTTCTACCTGGTTGAGAACAGATGTTACAGTCTCCAGTTTCCCTGTTGACTCACCACAATTATAGACATAAATGATTGTGCAATAGCATCTGAATGCAAAACATTCACTTATCTTCTGCCAGCACCAGCTCTCCAAGGTTCAATTTGAAAAGGGCAAGAGTCCCAGACTCCAGAGCACTGCCAAGTATGCCACAAGTGCTGCTCCAGAGCTGCATCAGATGCGACCACAGGAGTGTAGCCTTGACTCTGAGTTTAGCATATTTCCTTCCTATAGTGCCTTCTTGGACTAGTCAAAATATTTACATTTAGTTCTTTGTATTGGTGACAGATTTTTAAGTAAGGTCTGGACTTATTTTAATTTGTGCCTCTCTATTTTAAGTTCCTTGCTTATACAGAGTATAGGAACTTAGCTACCCCAATGGACTCAAAAATCTCCTACCTGATAAATCACACCCTAACCAAGTACAACAAACCATTGATCACTCCATTTCATATTATTTTAACATTTCAATTTGAAACATATTATGAATTATGGCCATATCTATACAACATGTATAAACAAATATAATGACCAAGAACTAGTCTCGGTAGATCTAACTGATTTCATACCCGTGTTCGTTGTCTTCCAGATTCACAAGCTAAGTCAAAGTTTAGTATCCTCATTTTAAAAATAAAGTTGAGATAAAATGAAGGACAGTATCTAGAAGAATAAGCTCTCAAACATATTAGCTATTAATCTTACATCATTCTTATTATTAACATTTCAATGTATTTCCTTTTAGAGATAATATACCTTGTCAAATGACATTTTTGTTTCTCAGAAAACTTTTTACATTTCTTGTTTGTTCAATCCCTTGTGAATAATTTTAGAAGATACGTGAGAATAAGATGAATACTTTTGTTATGTTATACATTGGCATAAACTATAAGCATTTTGCTCAGAAAGATTTTGATATATATTTGCTCAAATAAATAGCAACCTATCCCAATTTATTTTTTAGCAAGAACAAATTAACATGCCAAAATAAGTAGAGAAATAAAAGTGGGCATTGAAAAGCTGATATATGCAATGGGTTATATTATTTTTAAATTATTCACTGCCTTTCCTATAAAAGGATTGTAGACTTCTGCCTCAGAAACACCAGTCCTGGTCATTTTACTTTGGCAAAAAGAGTGTGAAAATAACATATGCCTCATCTGGGCAGAAACTTTAAAAGCCATTGGGTGATTTCATCATTACTCTTTTCCCACCTCACCCAAAATGGTATTGGCCTTTCGCCTTCTATCCTGGAGTCTGAAGGCAACTCATGAAGCATAATTCATCAATCCACTACTGATAATCGCAGAGATAGAGGCAACCCAACTGATTAATGTTTGGGGTCTCAATCTTTTTTGTGTTAGGCCACTGATATTTGGGGGATTATTTGTCATAGGACATAATGTTGAAAAGCTAATGTAAAAATAGTTGTCCAGATTAAGCTGCTAACATGACAGGAAATCTCAAATAAGCCCCCTTAAGCCTCTGAATGAAAAAGAAACTTACTGGAAGCAGGAAAAAGGACGACCTGTAGTATGCAATGTATTGGGTGATAACATATCAAATGATTAGTGGTTTTAAGAAAAGAGATTGACAAACAGTCAATTATCTTGACTTGACTGCTATTATTTTCATTTGACACAGTACTACCACAAAAAATTGTATGTATCCAATGGTGGGGCCATTTTGTTGTTGTTGTTTGTGGGTCTCAAAGAGATTTGCACCAAAATATGAGATATAGTTTATCAAAATATTCTATTTTGGGGCCAGTTATTGTGACTGAATGAAACACTTGGTGGGTAATACTTATAGACAGAATCAGTGTTTTTAAAGTAGATCCAGAAAATAAATATTTGAGATGATAAAAAAGGATTGAGATAAATTGAGATAGTTTATGATTACTGCCATTTATTCACTAACTTTCTGCAATAATATAGTTTCCTAACCATATATAGAATATAAAGTTTGACCATTTGACTATTTTTTAACCAATGAAATCAGCATTGATACATTAAGATATGCCACATAAACACATCAAAGCAGAAACTCTTAGAGCCATTATATCATTCTGGCTCTCTCTCTCTCTCTCTTTCTCTTTCTCTCTCCCCCCCCCCATTTGGCATGGGAACACCATGTCCAAGATACTGGCCCTCCTTAGCTCAGATAAAACAATAGAGAAAACATGTGGAACAGAATAGCCATCCCAAAGCCAATAGTAACAGAATTATAAATGACCTTCAAAGGTTATATAAATTAAATAATAAAGAAAAATAATTATTTTAAGCTTCTGATGTTTGCGAGTCATTTTTATACAGCCTAACCTAACAAGAAATGATTAGCAATATATGACTCGCATTACATTTAATTAGATATGCATAGGAAAGCCACTTCAACTTTCCAAAAGTAATAAAAGCATATTGTCCAACAACAACCACTTCTGTCATGTGTAGTAGACACATTTCACTTGTAAATTGTTAATATATAACATTTCATTTGTGGATTATGATTACATAAAAGCATAATAAATTTTGAACAGCCTCCCTATATTTTAATCATCTCCTGCATTATTAATCCTGCTTCTCTGGGGCAGAATTCACAAAACATCCTTTCAGTGCAAATACAAATGCATGATCTACATCCCATCTATTGGGCACAACCATTGATATCTGAACTTGGAATGGCCCAAGGACCTACAGAAGCTTCTTTCTGGAAATTGATCTTTGGCAAACGTGGAATAGAAACATTTGATTCTTCAGAAAGAACACTTGGTGGGATGTCCTGCATTCCTTCCTGAGTGTAAGGAGTTGGGCCGCAGTGTCCCTGAAATGATTCTGCCATGTGATTCTACGTTGTGCCTGGTTTCATAGCTTCAGAATCCATCTCTTAATACCTTCCAACTGGCTTTCAACAATAAATGTACTTCTTTTGGGTTAAGTCAAACTCTCCAGAGAGAACTCTCTTGTTTGCAATTAGATATCCAGACAAATACATACATGAACAGAAAAATAACTGTATTTTGCTTCAATTTGTACACATAGAGAGAATGATTCATATTCCCAATGTAAACCAAAGTTTCCTGGAACACAATACTTTCCACCACCATGCAAAGTATAGACTCATGGGGAGGTACTTTATTACAGATTTAGTCTTCAATTTTTTTACTATTTCGGTAAAGCACAGCTTTACAACACATACCTATACTCCATTGGTTCACACATTTCTCTTCTTACTTTCTCTCTCTCTCCCTCCCCCAATCCTCATCACCTCTTCCAAGCACTAATGCAATGAGTTTTTCTTGTCTCTGATGCCTCAATAGTCTAGTTCACATTCACATTCACATTGCTGCCAGCAGATCCTTTGGCTGTACTAACCACAATCAATAGGAAAAATCTGTAACAATGAGTTCCCAATCTATATCTCTAAGCCGCTATCCTTTCTAGCCCACGTCAGCCAT
The DNA here is from genome assembly GCA_004027185.1 of Glis glis. NCBI lineage: Eukaryota > Metazoa > Chordata > Mammalia > Rodentia > Gliridae > Glis > Glis glis. The sequence continues at coordinate 74,981 of PVJS01000111.1, read as the reverse complement.
GTGAGACTTCTGAAAAGTTTCCTCAATGGCTTCTTACACCTGAAATACGTCAATCCACGCTCAGAAAAGTCTTTCACCTGGTCACTGTCTCTCACATCTGTACATAAAGAAAATTAGAGAGAGTGAAAAAGACACTTTATCAGCCTTCAAATGAAATTCAAATGCTGCCTGTATAGGAAGCTTTCTCTGATCCTCTGGGGGAATTCATCACTTCCAAAGCACTGTGTAACTCTCTTATAAGTATTACAACTCTCTTTTCTTGTATTGCTTTATTCATTTGCAGGTCTCCACATGAACATTGTATTATAAGTTCCTCTGGAACAGGAGTCATGATTGAACATCTCCATAAAATCCAGAACAGCAGTAATATCTTTATATGTGATAAATAGTTCAAGAGTGTGTATTTAAAAAATAGCTCCATAAAGAGTAGATTAGGCCAGACAGAACAGCTGTGCATTTCCTTAAAGTTGTAGTCTCTCTGCCTAGGCTACAACAGCAACAACAAATTTTGCTCTTATGTGGCAGGGGACTCTATAGAAATGATGAATGAAAAACTGTGCTTGGAAAAGATCAGATTACTATGATGATCTCAGGGGAGAAAAGAGTTATTTCAATGTTTACACTATAGACCATGAAATGACCTTGAAAATAGGAAAACAGCTGAACCCAGCCATCCTCCTGAAGTATGGGTCCATCGATGTTTGATTATGGATTTAACTATTGGCATCATCCTCAAATAATGAACCCCCCTATACAACATCCCCTCTACAGGCTGTTCAATATTTCGTTCAATAGAGAAGAAAAACTGACAATGTATTCTTGTTGCTGGTGAATCTGGATCACATGAGGACAGCCACAGAGTCTCGGGTAATGAAGTGGATCATGGTGTATTCCATACTTAACATCTTTGCCCCAGGTGACAAAATTTCCTTGCCCTCTTTAAAAATAATGTGTTCAAAATTTAAAATTCAGCTATACATCGCTTATTTGATTTTAATATTACTGGATTCTAGTGATTAGCAAAGGGTTTGGAAAGCGGTAGGTATTCAATAAAAGTATGTTGGATTCTATTGAATTGCAAATGAATTTGGGCATCATCTCTTTCCCTCTACCTTACAACAAAAGAAAACAATAATCTGCTGCTCTGGTTATTCTACAACTATAATAATCTTGAACTTCCTCTTTATGTCCCAAGTCAAACTTTGTGGGGTTTTATGATGCCAAAAAAATATCTTATTTACTTTAGTTGGTTAGTCATCTGACTTGACTCAAGTATTGACTAAATTGACTAAGAATTTTGCTGACATTGTCAATGTTCCTGCTTATTGATCTTTTTAACAATTTCTTTAACTTTGAACTCCCTAGTCCAGTGAGGGTATATACCCTCAATATATTTTGAATTCTATCCTTTCTAAATCAATCAGCTTGTAAGTCCTTGATTTCTGTAATGTGCTGAAATATAAAGATCAAAGAACCCTTAAATTAAACTGAGAAACCAATTGTTCAAAACCAATAACAAGTTAGAGATGTCTTTAGTGTCTTACAATGCAAGCCATTATTCTTTAAAATTGAAATTAAATGCAATGGAGAAAAAAGCAGTGAGTTCTCTGATACCCATGGGATGGGAGAGGTATTAATTCATGTGTTTCAATCTGAAAGGAAGTAACATTCTTTGGGGGGCAATAAATCTTTCCATGAACTTCATTTATAATTCATCTGCTTGGCCAAATCAAAATGTAACATAAGGGAACATTCAAATAAGATGGTTATATGCATTTGGAGAATAAAAAGAGATATTGAAAAAGCTATGATTAATATAATAAATGATTGAGAAGTAATTTAATGAAACAGCTGTTCCAATTTTTATTTCCTATTCTGGGAATAAATATGAAAAAGTATACTTCTGCAAAAGAATAATTCTTGCTTTCCCTAGAGTAAAACAGAATCTTTCTATGCTTATAGTTACACAAAAATAACAAGTAGCAATTCATGTGCTATTATTCATTTTTAGGTCCTAAAAGATATTAATTTTCATGAAAATATTCACCCTTTCATAATTGCTATAAAAAGGAGACCCAGATATAATGAAAATGAAAAAAGACCTCCAACTACTCTTCATAAATATTCATGAATATTAATTTTCCCAGTCTGCATAAAATAGTATTCTACTTTAGCTAACGATCAAGTGAGTAAGGTTGTGCCTATTCATATGACAAAAAAGACAAGTGATTCAGCAGAACTAACAACCAACAGGTTCATTGTGCTCAAATTCTCATTACTTTCCTGAAATGTTCATTACATTTTGTTAATAATTACTAAGAAACATTGCATTTGAAAGGAGGCTTTTTTTAAAGTTACTTTATATGAATAAGCATTCCAGATGGGAGATACTGATTTCAATCAATCTCTGTATTTAAAATGAGTTTCGAGGTTCACAACTCCTTTGCCCTAGAGTTTCTGCAATTCTGCCATTCAAAATGGTTCACATTTTAAAATCACTTTATTATCTGAAAAAATTGTAAATAGGTAGTAAATCCAGCTATGATTATTATCAATTCATAAATTCAGAAACCTGACAAATAGAGAACTGACTTGGGTGAATAGCCCTGATTTTGGAACTGTATTTCCAGTTATCTGAAAAATAGCAGTGAATTTGATATTTTGGATAGAAATAAAAGAAACTTCTTGTTTCTTTACATTTACTATTTGAAAATAAATTTAAGGAACCACAAAATGTATTGTTCCTATGGAGTTTTAAAAATTATCTCATCCCGAGGGGAACCAAGATGGCGGGATATCAAGACGCAGTGTCTTGCCCGCGCTCTGAGAGTGGGAGCTCGGCGGGCAGGAAGACTGCTTCTTGACAAGAAAACAAGGGCAGTCAAAACTCAACAAAATAATGAGAGCCAAAGTGCAGCGGAATGCGAGGCAGTGGAAGGAGCAGAGGGAAGTAGGGAGCTCAAAGCATCTCACCTGGTGAGCGGAGAGCAGAGACAAAGGCACCATCTTGGCTGAGCCACGCCAGCTCCACGGCTCCCAGAATCCTCCAGCAAAGAAACGGCTGATTCTTGTGAAACCAGCGATTATAGTCCACCATCGAAAGCAGTCAACATCTGACCATGATGAAGTCCAAGACGAACCAGATCCACAGAACACGGGTGAGTGAGATAAAGGGAGGCAGCATTTTGCCAGCACTCCGAAACTCGGAACTCGGCCGGTGGGAAGACTGCTTCTTAACAAGAAAAGTAGGGAGGGAGGAGGCACGGAAGAGGATGAGGAGGAAGGCGCCGCCGTGGCTGCATCCGCAGAGCTCCGGGAGCTGGCCGCCGCTGAGCCCAGCATGGAGATGGCTCACCATTCCCCAGCACCCTCTCCTGCCCTCACTGTGGCGCCCAGAGGTCTTTCAACCTTTTTTTTTTTTTTTTTTTTTGCAGTACCGGGGATTGAACCCAGGGGCGCTCTACCTCCAAGCTACACCCCCGGCCCTATTTTTTATCCTTTATTGAAACTGGGTCTCACGAAGTTGCGGAGGGCCTCACTAAGTAGCTGAGGCTGGCCGCGAACCCGGATCCTCTGGTCTCCGCCTCCCAAGTACTGGGATTAAAAGCATGCGCCATCACGCCCGGCTTCTTTCAATCATTTTTAAAAATATATTTGGGCAGGGCCCATGCAACCATCGGGGCCACAGCCTGCGAAGTGTGTGCAGATGCAGCGGGGCCCTGCGATCGGCCCCGCGCCAGGGCACCCCCGGCTTCAGCAGAAGGCAAGTGCGGCCAGCCGGTTCTCCTGCAGGAAGAGGTGTCCTGGCTCCAGGAAGAAGTTCACCTTCTCTGGCAAATGAAGGAGATGTTGGCCAAGGACCTGGAGTAGTCACAGGGCAGCAAGGCCGCCGAGGTCCTCTCGCCATGGAGCACAGGGTCCCGCTGGCACAGAAGGAGCAGGAGCTGGCCAGAGCCAAAGAGTCCTTGCAGGGGAGAACCAAGATAGCGGGAAAGCGAGAGGCAGGGTGTCGCCGGCACTCCAAGAGTTGGAGCCCAGAAGGCAGGAAGACTGCTTCTTGACAAGAAAAGCAGGACAGCCAAAACTCAACAAAATAATGAGAGTCAAAGTGCAGTGGATTGCGAGTCAGTGGAAGGAGCAGAGAGCAGTAGGGAGCTCAAAGCATTTCACCTGGTGAGCGGAGAGCAGAGACAAAGGCGCCATCTTGGCTGAGCCACGCCAGCACCTCAGCTCCCAGAATCCTCCAGCAAAGAAACAGCTGATTCTTGTGAAACCAGCGATTATAGCCCACCATTGAAAGCAGTCGACATCGGACGATGATGAAGCCCAAGTCGAACCAGATCCACACCTACAATGGCGGCAACTGCAAAGGGTGGGACACGAGCCTCAGCCCCTGCAAAGAAAGCTATGCAGAGAGACAAAGATGAGGCGGCCAGGCACAGGAGCACCCCAACACCGAGAAAAAGAGCAGGTGAAACATGCCCCCCCGGGAGTAGCCTAGCACCGGCAAAGAATACCACAGCACTAAGGACCTGGATGAATACGGCATGGCCCTCTGGCAGCTCAGCAATGAGAATGCGGATGAGCTAGATAAAGGGAGGCAGTGTGTTGCCGGCACTCCAAAACTCAGAACTCGGCAGCAAGAAGATTGCTTCTTAACAGGAAAAGTGGAACAGCCAAAACTCAACAAAACAAAGAAAGCCGAAGAGCAGTGGAGTGTGCTGGGGACATGGGGTGGGCCCTTGGCCCCATACCCAGAGAACCCCCCCAGCCCTGCCCCAGAGTACCCCAGTACTGAGATCACAGGAGGATAAGCCATGACCCCACAAAGGAGGGACTCCAGACAGAGAAAACCTCACATGAGCGAAGAAGGCAAACTAACTGGGGGAGACAGGAGGGAAGGAGAGGGAAACAAACTGGTGCACAGGATGGACACACACAAAGATATCAAAGTCAACTACTGTGCTGAAAACGGGAAGGGGGGAGGCAGGGAGGGTGGGAATTGGGGGAGGGCTAATTGATCGAGGAGTGCATATATACGTCAACCACCCTGAAGTCCTTCAAGATGTATGATTGCAATGCACTAATAAAATAAATAAATTTAAAAAAATTTTCTCATCCCACTTTCTCTGTTTACAATTGAGGAAATCAGGGCCAAGATAAGAGAATTGATCTGCATAAGTTTGCAGGATTGTTGATCTATACATTAACACTCAAATCCCGTTGGTCCAAGTCTATAGCCACTGGACTACCTTGCCTCTCACACAACTACATCAGGAAATTAAAATGAAAAATGACAAAAAACTACTTCCAACCACTTTCCATAAATATTAATTCATGAATATTAATTCTTATAGTCTGCATAAAATAGGATTGTACTTTAGCTGACCATGAAGTGAGTAATATTAAACCTATTCATATGAAAAAAGACAATTGATGCTAAGCTGTTTCCATGTGTCAATTGTCTCTAATTACACTATCAAACTGGACTTTTTTTCATCAAAATCCTTCTTTCATCTAATTCCTTTCTTGAACACTGCCCAGAGCAAAGAGTGAAATTAAAAGAGAGCATTAATGAAATGGTTTTGAATTCTAAAAGGTCATAATCTGTCATCCTGTCATAATTCACCATGTGACACCCAGTAACTGTGTTGACCTCATCTATTGTCTCCATCCCCAATTACTCCGGGAGTCTCCTGCCTACTAGATGAGCAGGTGGCCCTTCAGTGTTTATAGTGAAGGATATCAAACTTGGGTTGGGAATACTGAAAGTTTGTGTTTACCTGTTCAACCACTCCAGAATTGTCCTTCATTGAAATCTGAGGTTTTCGATGTCTCTGCATTTTAATCATACCTGGAATATCACTTAGACCCAGAAATGCACGAGCATGAGTATTCCCATCAGTCATCCTGCTGTCTCACCTCCTCGACCAGAGTGTCAATGGCTCAAGAAACTGCACTTGCCTCCAGTCATTATGTTTCCCCACCACATATAATTATACCTTACGCTTTAGAGCTACAAAATAAATATTTGTCTAAAAGAATGCGTTGGAAAGGTATCACTGAATCATGATTCAAAGACTAATTTTGACTCTTTTTGTAAAATAACTATGGCCTCAAATCTCTCATCAGTATAACAAAATTCCATGTTTTTTATTTATGGGAGGTGGATAGAAGAATGGGTAAAAGGAAATTAACCTCAGATAAGTTCCTCCTGCATGCTAGATTCTGTGCTTGGTGCTTCACATATATCATTTATCTATTATTCAGAAGGCAAAAATCATAATCCCCAAATTACAGACCAGGAAACTAAGAGGACATCACTAGTATAACAAATTCTTTAATGCTACCATAACAGAAAATACCACTGAAGTTTCAAAAAAGAGAAGATTTTTTTTAAAAAGAAATATAGCATTCCAAAGTGCCAGACCAAAATGGAAACTTTAAACACTAAGTATTCTAAGCTGATTTCTGAAACCTCAGCACCTGAACAAATGATGCTAGTCTCACACTGAATATATAAAATTTCAAGGGAGTGGAGAGAGAGAGAGGATATAAAGAGGTTGCTGGCAGCTCTGAATCATGTGGCTACCATGCTTCACCTTTGAATCATCACAAGAAACCTTGGCAGGGCTCCTTGCAGAGCTTTGGAGGAGGAGTCCACATGTGTTTGACAGGTGTGCTAAGCTGAGATCTGACCTTTCCCAGAACCCTGGAGGGCAGAACAGGTGAGCTTTGGTCAGGTGCATCTACATTGCACGCTGAGCTTTGGGCAGGGGCATCTGGAAAAAACTGTACTTTCCTGTGGGAAGTGATGTGAAAATATGGCATGATTCCCACAGGCCAGTTTTGTGGTCCTGAGGGAGAGAAAACTGTACTGGGTCCATTTTTTTTTTATTGGTGCATTGTAATCATACCTCTTGATGTGTTTCAGGGTGGTAGAAGTATACATGCACACATCGGTCAATTAGCCCTCCCCTAATTCCCACCCCCATTCCCTTCCCCTTCCCTCCGTTTTTAAAGTTCTGTCCAAAATAGTCTCCTAGAAGGAGAGTTTCCAAAAGTGAAATTAACTATGGAAAGATTCCTTGAGGGACCTGGAACTGAAAGGAAGCAACCATCTGCAGGTTGAGCATCACCCTCGGATGGAGGGGCTGAGGCCAAAGCTTTCAGAAGTGGCACATAGGAGCTCCAAAAAAGCAGAGAGAGAGAGAGAGAGAGAGAGAGAGAGAGAGAGAAGTTGAAGAGGGAAAAAGAGAGTAGAGAGAAAGGGGTGGGGGGAGAGAGAGAATAAGCAAGCTTCACACATCTGCAAGCCAGAGAGGGCAAAGTCATACTCTGACAGCATCAATTCAAAAATCGTTCTCTTTTGTGTCCCTCTCTTACCACCATCCTTATTTAGACAGGCAAAAGTAGTAGGTCATAAGTGGTGTGAAGGCAAAAAATAAAGGAGGAGCAATTACATGCGGATGCAAGCTGCCAGACACAAGAGGGTTTGGGATGGAAAAATGTATATTTTGATTAGATTCTGAGATTTAAAAATTATATTTCAAAACTGAACAATATTTTGAATATAAAATCATACTAGGACATTCCAAAAATCATACTGGGACCCACAAAATGTGAATTTCACCTTTTTTCCACCCTTCATTCAGGAGCAGAATGGTGACCCCTTCGTCCATGTTTGCCACAATGCTCGTACAGCGTGCATTGATTAGTGCCACGACCGTAAGTACCAAGATGCCCCAGGGGTCCTAAACAAAACTTAACCCAGTCTGGTGCCTGCCAACTGCCAATTATTTGATATAATGTGGAAAGATAGAAATGCCAGTCCCCAAGGGAAGAGGGGGGATGTTGCCAGATAAAGTGTTAGGATGAGAAGAAAAGCTGCTCCCTCTGACACAAGAAACCATCAACAGATGAATGGATTACAAGACTATGGGATATGTACACAATGGAATTTTACGCAGCCATAAAAAAGAACAAAATGCATGATTTTCAGGGAAATGGAGGGAACTGGATAACATTATGCTAAGTGAGATCAGTCAGTCACAAAGAGTGAGAAGTAGGATGTTCTCCCTAATATGTGGAAGCTAGGGAGAATGGGACTTAGAAGGGACTCCAGACAAAGAAGAAGAAAACTTTAGATGAGCAAAGAAGGTGAACTAACTGAGGGAGATGGGAGGGGGAAAGAGGGAAATACACTAATGGACATGATGTGTACACACAAACTTATCAATCACTATGCTGAGCATGGAAAGGAGGGAAGGGGGAGGGAACAGGGTGGGATTTGAGGGAGGGCTAAATAAGCGATGTGTGCATGCATGCTTCTGATACCCTGACACTTATCAAAATGTATAATTACAATGCATGAAGAATACATATATATACATGAAGAAAAAATGAAATGCTGCTATGTTTAAAAAAATAAAAGAAATGCATGTCATCAAGAGTCAAGGAAATGCTTCACCACAAAAATGCCATGTACTAGAGACAGACCTCTATCCAAGAGGGCAGATGAAACTCTGAGACATCCAAGTGTGGGAAATGTTTTCATAGCTAAATGGCTTAGGTACTGATATATTAGAAAAAAGACATACTATGACCTTATTTTATTACCTTGCTGAAGTCATTACTGTGGTATTTCTCCAAACCAACAGGCTAGAGGTACACCAAGGGGTAACTTGAGAGGCCCATGTGTGTTCTGTGTGTCTGATGCATAGTAGCTGCTCAATATTTACTGAATAAATCTATCAAGGACCTTACTAATATTATTTCTCACCACACTATAAAATTTTACCATTAGATTCTTGCTTGGTTGTTGTTGTTGCTTATTACTTTATTGTTCTTGTTTTTCTTAGTTCAAAGGACAAAAGAATGTATTTAAAGTGGCCTTAAAATTCTCAGGCTTGAAATAAAAGAAGCCAGTAAGTGCAAGTCCAGTAATGACCTGGGAAGTAAGGAAACAGTTGAGCATGAGAGAACTAAACATGACAGAACCCTAGTCACACTTTACAAATAATAAGTAGTGGGAGGGCTGGAGTAAAAGAAGGTATGAAGACGATGACAAAAGCCCTCTCAGACACCCACAGAGGGAGCAAATGAACTAGCCACCAAGCAGCAAAGCTGTAAACTCCATCCCAGCCTCCTAGGAGCAGCAGGGACACCAGGAAAGACCTACCTCTAGAAGCCATGGTCCTCTGGGGCGGGCAGATTCTCTCTAGGACTTCCTATCAGTTTTGCTGAACTTTCTTAGAACTGTGTTGTTGAGTTACTGCCTTCCTCCCAACCAATCTCCCTCCCTCCCTCCCTCCCTCCCTCCCTCCCTCCCTCCCTCCCTCCCTCCCTCCCTCCCTTCCTTCCTTCCTTCTTTCCTTCCTTCCTTCCTTCCTTCCTTCCTAGGGTCTGATTACTACTGTGACCTGGCTCTCCCAGCCGCCCCAGGTCCCTCTGTGTCTTCCCTCATGGGCGTTTCTTCTAAGAAAGCTCTTGCAAGTCTGACCCTGAATTAGCAACCATCTTTCTGAGGAGCCAGAGTAATATGAGAAAGAGCATGCCTCATTGCTGGGGTTTGGATCTGGAATGCCCCCCAAAAACTCATGTGTTGAAAGCGTGGGCCCCAGTTGCAGCATGGTTCAGAGGTGAGGTTTTTATGCAATGATTGGATCATGAGGGCTCTGACCTCATTAGAGAATTAATCCATCAAATCAATTAACCCATTGATCAATGAATGGACCATTGAGAGGTAGAACCTAATTGGAGGAAGTAGATCACTGGGAACATGCCTTGGAATGGATTATCGTCTTCCCAGCTCTCTCCCTTTCACTTGTGTGTTCTCTCTCTCTCTCTCTCTCTCTCCCCCCCCCCACCCCACTGCTATGAGCTGAGCAAATTTCCACCATACCCTTTAGCCATGATGTTCCATCTCACTTCAGGCCCAGAGCAATGGAGCTGGCTGGCAATGAACTAAGACCAGCTGAAACCATGAGTCAAAATAAACTTTTCCTCCTCTAAGTTGTGCTTGTCAGGCATGTTGGTCAAAGTGACGTAAGGCTGACTGATGCCCTAATCTCCCCACCTGTACAGCAAGAGCCCATGGCATGGCAGCCCTGCAAGAATGAGACCCAGTTTGGCAAAATATTTCCAAAGAAATGGAAAATTTACACTTTCTATGTCCAATTCAGCATTTTTATGTAACGGCTCAAATTTGTCTCAAAAATTACATGCAAACCAAACAATACATCTACTATCTAGAACTGCCTCCAGACAGCCAGATAGTATCTTCTAATCCATGTTATAATTATCAAAATAAAATGTTAACCACCCCTACTAAGAATTTTCCCTCTTCTTATTTTCACTGTTCTCCTAAGAGTTCTTACGAACCCTCAAGCTGAGGTTAGCTTTCTGACACTAGCAAATACATGAAATAATCAACGTATAAATAGAAAAAGTTTAATGTGGTTCACAGGTTTAGCAGTTTTAGTCCATGATCAGTTGTGTGGTGGAGCAAACCTGCCAACCTTATGGCTGTCAGGAAGCAAAAAAGAGAAGAAGAGACTGGGGACCCACAGACCCATTTGTGGCATGCCCCCAATCACCTGAAGACCTCCTACCAGGCCTCACCTCTTAAAGTTTTCACCATCTCCCAACAGTATCAAGCTAGGGACCCACCCTTTAACATATGTGCTTTGGGGGCTGCATAATATCTAAACTATAGTACCTAGGGTGGAAGAGGAGACCGCTCACTATGTAGAAAGCACCTGAGACGTGGCTATGGCCTAAAGATATCTGTAGCAGGTTCTCTTGGAGAAATGCTGGGAAGAACCATTTGCCTTTAAAGCAACAGAACAGAATGAATGCCCATTTTCTTTTCCTGTGTTCACAGGTACAGCTTAGACAGTCCTGTCTCTTTCTTTCAGGGTCTATGTCTGACCTAGCATTTAAATGTGCTTTCATTTAGCCTTTGAAATCTGAGAAGGCATACAGGATACTTCCTATAAATTCTTTACTTAACCTGAAATGAAGCCTTCAATGGCAGTCTAATATTCTTCAGACAGCCACGGTAAGCCTTTCCAGTAAATCACTACCACTCACCAGTTTACATTCTATTAGGATGCAGTTGATCTTCATCAGTATGAGAAAGTCTGATTTATTTGGTTTTCAAAATCAAAGTTGCTGTCATATTAGAAGACAGAGTCAATATTTTATTTGCTTTCCACACAAGGTCAATGGTTGGAACTCTGCAAATACATAGTCATTTTAATGATACAGAGTCAGTTACAGAGCATATTGAAATGCATTCCTAAGGCCACATTTGTGGTGAGATTGCAATGACAGATCTGAGTGAATGAAATTCTCTCCCATTCTCCAAGCTCTAAAGCATCTTCTGCTTCTATTCCCTTCAGAGGACATGCACCCTCAGGGACTAGGAATACAGGTTATGTTGTTGTAATTATTAACAAAGGAGTCTCATATTATCTTGTTCTTTTCCTGTTTTTCCTCAACAACACTGTTGAACTTCATGTGGATTTGCATCTCTAAATTTCAGAGTGCCTTGGCCAGGAATGCTGGAACATTTTGGCTGCTTTGACAAATGCCTTTTCTCAGGGGAATCCATACACAACTGCTTACATTTTTTTCTGCATAATCTTTCTATGTATAGTAGGCTTTATGTCCTAGAGTTTAGCATCACACTTCCCTTTTCTCAGTTAAAATTCTAGGTGTAGATTAATAAAGAGGCTTGATCTACTGCCCCAGGGCCTGGATTGCTGGTGTAATCCTGCCTTTAACATGTGACTCCAAGAAGTGAGAAATTAGCACTGGGACTTTTTTCTCATTTACATAAGAGGGTTGCATCAAACAATGCTAAGACATGGGCAAATTTATGTTTTATGAGGTCTAAAGTGTACACATTTTGAGGGGGGCTTTATAAGAAAAATGAATTCAAAATTATGAGTATAAATTAGATATAGTCGGGCATGGTCGCACACACTTATAATCCCAGTACTTGGCAGGCTGAGACAGAAGGATCGCAGGTTCGCAGCCAGCCTCAGCAACTTAGTGAGGCCCTCTGCAACTTAATGAGACCGTTTCAAAATAAAAGAATAAAACCAGGCTGGGGGTGTAGCTCAGAGATAGAATGCACCTGGGTTCCATTCCCAGCACCACAAAAATAAAAAATAAAACAATAAATTAGATATAAAAATCATTTGCAGAAAGAAATTACAACAAATTACTAATTTGCATACAGGAAGGAGGGGTGGAAGGGTGGAAAGATATACAAAAAAGCATTATAGAAATAGGTTAAGATTGGGAGGGGTTAATGTGGAACAAATATGGCAAAATGTGGCATCTCAGTGGTAGGGGTAGGCAGCAGATGGCACCTTATTTTATTTTTGTATCTTGTCTTTTTCTGTATGCTTGAGTTATTTTATAATTGATGATATATTTTCTTGAAATATATGTATGTGCTGTGCAGAAAAAATTTGTGTAAACATGAAGTCAGAGACCCTTTGCAAAAACTCTGCAGTCCCCTTGTCTGGATGTTTAACCATAACTTGAAAAATTACAATTATTACATGATATTCTGGATGGTAACATCCTAAGTGTGTTGATAAGTATATATACTTAAATAAATTGTGGAAGGCCAGAGTAGCAAAAGTGCAAACATATCGATTCTTGAGCCAATTTCACTTTTATTTCCAACTATTCACCCCCTCTTTCCTTCTTGGAGGACTAAGAAGGATATAAGGATAAGTCCCTTATAATGGGACTTGCTCTGGCCAATACATTTGAGCAGGCATGACATATGCTACCTTCATGGGGAAACTCCAGAGTATTGTGGGCTGGACTGTGTCCTCCCAGAGTTCATTACGTTGAAGTCCTGACCCTCATCACCGCTGAATGTGACTGTATTTGGAGGTAGAGTCTTTAAGGAAGTGAGTCAGTTCCACTGAGGTCATTAGGGTAGACCCTCGTCTATTCTTACTGGTGTCCTTATGAGAAGAGGAAATTTGGACACACGCAGACACCAAGGTTGTGTGCACACAGAGAAAAAGCCATGTGAGGAAAGGAAGGTTCCTATCTGTAAGCCAAGGAGAGAGACCTCAGGAGAAACCAAACCACCAGCCTTTGAACAATGAGGACAAGAGCAAGAACCTGCAGGTCCCACACTGGGACCATTCCTTCAACCTGGTTGCAAAGCTGAAAGCTAGGTAAAGCCACATGTAACTTGCCAAACATGTAGCATGAGAATGAACACTTGTCACGACCACATACAACATAGTGGAGGTATGCAAAATATACTTTTTGGCTAAATACACATGTAATCACATTTTACAGACCTGATATTGCAGTACAAGAACAATGATTTCTCAGCCCTGTTGGCAGCCTTATTTTGCCCGTGGTTGCTCAACTGTCCTTTAATAACAGGAAATAAAGGCTTACACTTTCAGCTGCCGCAGGGTGGGGGGCAATTTGGCTGGCTCTACAGTACAAAGTACTGCCAATGATAAGCTGTCCTAAAGTTATTGAGCTTTTTTCCACTCCATCATAACCAAAGTAAAGTCTCCACTGACCCAAAACAATAAGAATTTTCTTCTAAAAGCATTCTTATAAAGCTCGTTGTTTTGAAATTTGATTTGAATGAATAAAATATATTTTGGTATATGTTTTCTTCCAAACCTTTCCCTATTACACTTGCAGGATTTACTTTTAAGTAATGTAGACATTTATATTTCAATCAATAGTTAGAATTTGAACAAAGAAAATATTTTCCTACCGTTAAAATTTTTATTATGCCTAAATCAAAGATATATATCCTGGAAGAATTAAGGATGAATTTAAGGTCTTTCCAACTCATAAATTTTTAAGATAACCAAGTTGATATCTATTTTCATTTGTGAATAATTCTCAAATATTTTTATTAAAAGATCCATACATGAAACTAAATAACTAAAAGCTAAATGAAATTCTCAACAGTTAATTATCTTTAAGAATACTAGTGTACAAGATAATTTTACAAAGTTTGAAATTAATATATTTCTATCATTTGGGTTTACAGTATTGAAATTTTATATATATTTTTGTGCAAAATCATATCTTTTCCAAGTTTTTAAGCCACAGTATTCCCAATGTTCATATCAAATGACATTTTTGTATTTTAAATAATCTGTTTTAAAGTTCTTAATAATTAGTTTTGAACATAAAATTAACATACTTTAAATTCAATGTTGCTCATGTGCAACAATTTTGGTGTTCAGTAATATACCTACACTTATATTTCAGCAGACTTAAAATTTCAACAAATAGAGCGTTTAAGGAGATTTTTCACTACCCGTTGCATATAGCTTGATTGTTCATTATTTGGCATTGAAACATTAAATATTTAAATATTAACATTTAGAATAACTAGACATTGATGGTAAATTCAAATGCCGATGTTGGTACCTGTGGGGGCCCAAGGAAGTACAGGATGGCAGTAAGGACCTGACCCCACTCACCCCGCACAGCCGCAGATGTGTGCACATCCTGCACAGCCACGAATGAGCATTTACCATGTGCAGCTGCAATTGTGTAAGGTATAACTAGGCAAAACACAATGCACATGCACATGGCAAGCTGATGTGGATGTGTGCCATACACGCATGCACATGTCCACACCAAGGATGTACCATGCATGCACACGTCCATGCTAATGTGCACCATTTTGTGCAGAACCCTATATAAGGAATCGGTCTGCAGAATAAACCTGCTGTTTATTCTCCTGTAGATGGCCATTCCGAGTGCATTCATGCATTCTTCATCCTGAGGCTCTCACTGCCTGTAACCGTAGCTGGCCCCTGTTCAGTCTCCTGACAATTGGTGTAGTTGGCAGGATGAGTTGAGTGCCCCAGATCCCCTCTGCAGAAGCAGCCCTGGGAGGTTCAACTGAGGATGGAGGGAATGTAGTCCCCGGTCTCCCTGTGGTTCCTGGTAGTAGAATATCTGGTGACATGGACCCTGCCAGAGGATTGGGGTGAGGTATATCCCCAGCCAGAAGAAGTCTAAAAGGCTTTAAAAGTGCTATAACCACATGTTCCAGCACACATCAGCAGCTCTGCAGGCTGGGCAGAATGTCCCAGCTGCAGCAGCAAAGGCACAGACTCTGAGGGCACAGAGCCTGGCACAGTCAGTGGGGCGAGTCAGGATATTGGTGGATGGTACATGCTGCAAACCGCTGCAGTGGCAGTAGTCAGTGGGCAGCTAAACTAGAGACCTGGCCGGGGTACCTGGTTAGCAGGGGAACCAGCAGCTGCATGTAGAATTGACTATTTATTGGTTCACCACACAATGTGCAATGAGTCCTGGCACTAGTTGACAGTTTGATGTGCCCCAGTCACTCTGGGAATCGGACATGCCTCCTAAGCAATATGATATATATTGCTATATATCCCATATAGCAATATATGATATATATCCCATAGCTGAGTATATCTGGGGGTAGACATGTTAAAGGGATTGACTGCACAGACAACTATCAGAGAATTCCAGCTATCGGTGCAAGTGGTAAAGACAATCTCTAGAGGACATCCCATCATTCTCCCTTACAACTCCCCCAAGCCTCACAAATTGTGAATGTATGGCAGTACAAGTTACCAGGAGGACATGAGAAAATTGGACAAATGATACTAAAGCTAGAAGAGGCAAGTGTAATTTGGCCGACTCATAGCCCATTCAACTCTCCATGTGGCCAGTGTGAAAACCTGACAGTTCCTAGCACATGACAGTGGACTATTGGGAGCTAAGTAAAGTGGCATCGCCCTTCAATGCAGCAGTACCCAAGGTTTCAGAATGGATGGATCATCTGTCACATGAACTGGGATAGTTCTATTATGTTGTAGACTTGGCAAATGTCTTTTTCTCCATTGACGTTACTGTGGAATGCCAAGAACAGTTTGCTTTTACCTGGGAAGGGCACCAGTGAACCTTTTTGGTATCGCCCCAGATATATCTGCATAAGTTCCACCTTGTGTCATGATCTAGTGGCATAGGTTTTGGTCTCTTGGTGGAAGCCTGAGGCTGTATGATTGTACCATTATATTGATGACATTATGCTATCCTCTCATTCTCTTACAGAGTTAGAAGCAGCTGGATGCAGCCTCCGAGCCACTCTCCAGGAATAGGGGTGGGTTGTCAATGAGGACAAGGTCCAGGGTATTGTGTCAAATTCTTGAACGTTGTCTGGTAAGGTAAGACAAAGGTGATACCCGAAGCAGTGATAGACCAGGAATGGTCACAGTTACTGACATATATGGGTCTTTTGGGGTTTTGGCAAATGCCAATTGGGTTTTGGTCACAGCTAGGGAAAGGGGCAGAGGCCATATATGCTGCCCTCTTAGCTTGTAAACCCATCACAGGTACTGGATCAGTGATGGCGCAGACCACCAACCCTAGTGAAAGTTGACTGACGTCCTAGACTTGGAAACCTCAGACAGGAATAGCCTAAATGCTCACTCTAACAAAGTGGGATGAGTAATTATTGAAGGTTGACTGAGGTTCTGGACTGGGACCCCCTGGGCAGGGATAGCCCAAATGCCCACGCTGACAAAGTAGAGTGCATACTTAGAGAATAAGTACAGTTTTCTAATTCCCTTTGTCTGAACAATTACATACCTTGCTTGGGCCAATATAGTCCTAAGGGACAGCCCCCTCAGAACTTAAAGAAGTGGGAAGTGCCCCGAGTCCCTGTGTGGAAGAGAAAGCTTTGTTGGGGCCAGTGCATTTCTGAGCAATAGCACTCTCAGAACCCATGGAGGTGGGAGATCCCTCAAGTCCCTGTGAGGAATGGAGAGCCCCAATACCCACAGAAGCATGATGCTGGAACCCAGGGAAGTGGGAGATGCCCCAAGTCCCTATGAAGAAGGGACAGCCTCTATACCCATGGAAGTATGGTATACTCATGGCTCCTGTCATGGGCAACCACATGGGTGGCTGTAGCCTTACAGCCCACCAAGGAAACTTTTTTATATGAGACCATTACTGGATGCTCCAGCCAATGGGCCAAGCTCCAGGAGGTCTGGTTAGTTCTCATGAAGGAGACTGGGCCCTTGCATGTCTGTACAGACAGCTTGGCAGTCTACCGGGGATTAACCTTGTGGCTACCCCGATGGGCAGCACAAGACTGGTTGATTGGACACCACCCATTGTGGGGCAAGAATATGTGAGAGAACCTGTGGAGATGGGGCCTCTGGGAAGGAGCTATTATACATCATATTCTGGGGCATAAGCCTTTACAGACCCCTGGTAATGGCACTGCTCTAAGTCCGGCCCTGAGCAGCAGGAATGGTTGAATACTTTAACAGACTTGTGAAGGAGTAGCTGAAGGCCTTGCCCCCCCCAATGGAAGAGGTGGCAGGCACAAGTGCCCATGGCAGTGTGACTTCTAAATGAGCACCCTTGCTGCACCAGGCAGGCCCCCTTAGATAAGGTAATAGCAGGAATGCCCCATACTTTGAAGGTGACAGGGAGCTCGGCAGACTCCAAGGTGTGAACAAAGGTGAAGGGAGAAGCCCTTTTACTCCCTGCACCTAAACCCTTGCCCCTGGGCAGCAAGCACACAGGTCGTAAGACTATGGCCTATTCCCTTGTATTCTGTGGCGAATGTCCGCAAGATGAGCATGTCACCTGTATCCTCCTGAAAGGGAAGGACTTACCTATGATGGTCTCTATCTCTCTCTCTTTGCCCTGTTCTACCATCCAGGTTAATGTCAGGAAATAGCCTGCTTTCCCGGGCACATACCTTTACAAGACTGCACAACACCTCCCATTGCTGGGTTTGCACCAAGCCACCAGTGGAGATAGCCGAAGGTTTCCCATGGTGAATCACCACCACTACTGCAGACAACTGGATTACCTTATGAACCTCAAACCACAACAGCCTATAATGGGATGGACAATGCTGCATGATAAAGGACTTGTGCCAAAACCATAATAATGCCTCCCCCTTGTTGCAATATGCTATAGAAAACAGGTGGGGCTGGTTAATAAGGAAACATGTCGATCTTGTAAGCATAGCACCTTTTTTATACTGAACAGGTAAATCTGTCTGTGATCAATCAAATTGTTGGATGGTTGCCCCAAAAACTATGTTAGCCTTGTTCATTCCAGGAGTGATACTATAGATGTAGAGCTGCAGGTGGAAGCCTTAGCCAAACATATTGCAGAAGCTTTAAACACATCATGCCAGGCTCTTTCTCTTTTAATGGACAAAACCACCCAGATACAGAAGGTGGTTTTTCAGAATAGAATGGTATTAGATATGCTCACTGCTGTCCAAGGTGGAACCTGTGCTCTTCTTCATGTAGAATGCTGTGTATACATTCCAGGCCACCAGCAGCAGGTACAGCAAGCCTTAGTGGAGATGGATGTGGAGGTAAAGGCTATTCAGGCCTTACAGGAGGATCTGCTTACAACCTGGTAGAACTCACTGGGATCCTCCTGGAGATGGGTATTGACTATCCTCGTCTGCGTGGCTGGAGGAATAATAGTTACCTATTGCATGCTTTATTGCTGTTGCAGTCTTTGGGCCCAATGTAATGCTCTCTAGGTCAAGTTGTGCACTGCCACCCTGTAGGGGGTTGAGTGTGGGGACCCAGAGGAAGTACAGGCTGGTGGTGAGGACCTGACCCCACTCACCCCATGCAGCCATAGATGTGCACACATTCTGTGCAGTCACAAGTGAGTGCATATGCTGTGCAGCTGTAGATGAGCACTTACCAGGTGCAGCTGCAATTGTGTAAGGTATGACTAGGCAAAGCAATGCACAAGCACACATCATGCTGATATGGACGCATGCCATATATGCATGCTCACATCCACACCAAGGCTGGACCAAGCAGAACCTTATATAAGATTGTATGCAGAACCCTGTATATGGAACAGGTCTGCAGAATAAAGCTGCAATTTGTTCTCCTCAAGATGGTGACTCTGTATGCATTCTTTATCCTGGGGATTTTACTGCCTGCAACTACAGCTGACCCATGACTGGGCCCCTGACAGTACCCCCACCCAAATGCCATAAAAACTCATACTTCAGGGAAGGCCAAGTGGAAGTTTTCCTAAAAGAACCCTGGGATTCTTTGTCTGAAGGATATCTATAACCACAGGAGCACTTTCAGCTTGCAAACTAGACCAGAAGTGTTGAGGGCTAAGACACCCTCAATACCCCAAGAAAGTCCTTCATCAATTATCGATGGGATTTGGTAGATAAAGACTTTGGCTATTCACCTCTCTACAGGGATAAATCTGGGATGCTCTCTATCCACCAGCATTTTGCAGCAGCATTGAGACCTAGTTGTCCAGGAATAACAAGTTCAGTACTCTACCTTCATTGGCTTCCTTCCCTTTCCTGTATCATTTCCCATATACCAACTGGCACATAATGGATTCATCTTCCAAACAAACAACTTGTGCACACATCCTTTTCTCAGGATCAGATTCTGGGGAAACCCAACCTCAGACTTAAATAGTTGTGTGATTTTACACACATTCAGGAATGCCAGAAATGATATCAGAGTAGCCATTTGGTTCTTCAGGCTTCCAAATCCTGAGACCAAAGACAAAGTCCAACATCAAATCATCACTGAATTACCAAGACCAAAGTTGAAAGAAAAGCATTGTGGTTACATGCTGTTCATGAGATACTCCAAATACAGCACAGCATGGGAAAATTTCAAGTGACTGGACTGTGGGTACTATGAAACACGCCTGTAATCACAGCAACTCAGGAGGCTGAGGCAGGAGGATTGTGAGTTCCAGGCCAGCCTGGGCAACTTGGTGAGACACTGTCTCAAAATAAAAATATTAAAAACGGTATACTGGGAATGAATCTCAGTGGTAGAGTGCCCCTAAATTCAATCTCCAGTACCACAAAAAAATGAAATGGACCTAATAGAATATTCAAATAAAATGTGATAAAAGAAGAAAACAGACATAACAATCATAATAGAAGTAGAAAAACTTTTACATTGGAGAAAGAGGATTTTTTTTAATTTATGAAAACTAAAACCCTCAAAGATGCTAAAAATACTACATGTCCTGAGCTGATGGGTACTTTGCCATGGAGCATCTCAATATATTAAAAATATTATTCTATAGTCAAATGAAGAAAGCTTAATATTACTGTTGTAGAAATCAATAAATCAAGGAAAATCATAATATTAATAAGTTTGATTTAATGAGTATATAATTTTTTCCTTTTTTACTTAATTAAGCCTAGATCTGTTTTCACCCAGATATGATTTCTAGAAATGAAATGTAGTCAGGCATGGTGGTGCAGGCCTATAATCCCAATACTTGGGAGGCTGAAACAGGAGGATCACAGGTTCAAGGTCAGCCTCAGCAACTTAATGAAACACTCAGCAAAGTGGCAAGTCCCTGTTTCAAAATTAAAAATAAAAAGGTTTAGGGGTGTAGCTTAGTGGTAGAACACCCCTGGGTTCAATCCCCAGTACCAAACCAAACAAAACAAAACAACAAAAAATGAAATGTGAATTAGACCACAAAAAGTTTCAACAAATTCCAAAAGGCATAAATTATGCCAGCCATATCTTCTGATCAAAATATAATAAAATTAAAAATTCTCAGGAAAAGAGAAGTAAAAAATCCACTTATATATTTTAAAATGTCTATACAAATAATTCTTCATTAAAGAGAAAACTGTAAAATTACAAATTACTTAAACATAATCAGAAATGGGATGAAGTTCAAATTAAAAGTGCTGTGAAACATGAAATCAGCCTGTTTTTGTGGTACTGGGGATCGAACCAGGGCCTCATACATGCGAGGTGAGCACTCTACCACTAAGTTACAGCCCCACCTCCACAATAAATTTTGAAATAAAATATTTCAACTCATGGAGCAATAAGAAATATTTTTTCAAACAATCATATTTAAAGGTAGGCAAATGATCTGAATAGACATTTCTCAAAAGAAGATATACAAATGGCCAATAAGTATATGAAAAAATGCTCACCATTACTAATTATCAGGGAGATGCAAATCAAAACCATGAGATATCATTTTGCCACTGTTGGAATGATCACTATCAAAATGACAAAAAATAACAAGTTCTGGTGGAGATGTAGGGAAAATTGAATTCTCATACAGTATTGGCAGAAATACAAGTTAGTACAGCCCCTATGGAAAATAATATGAATGTTACTCACAAAACTAGAAGCAGGACTATCATGTGATTCAGTAATTCCACTACTGGGTATATATCTGAAGGAAAGGAAATAATTATGTAAAAAGGATATCTGTACTTTCATGTTTACTACTACTCACAATAGCCAAGATATGAAATTAACCAAGATATTTATGAATGGATGAATGGATAAAAAAATATGGTATGAATATACAATGGAATACTATCTGGCCATGAAAAAGAATGAAATCCTGCCGGGTGTGGTGGTGCACGCTTGTAATCCCAGTACTCTGGGAGGCGGAGACCGGAGGATCCGGGTTCCCGGGCAGCCTCTCTCTCTCCCTGTCTCTCTCTCTACTTAGTGAGGCCCTCTGCAACTTCGTGAGACCGGTTTCAAAATAAAGTATAAAAAATAGGGCCGGGGGTGTAGCGCGGAGGCAGAACGCCCCTGGGTTCAATCCCCGGTACCACAAAAAAAAAAAAAAAGAATGAAATCCTGTTTACAGCAACATGGATGGAACCAGAGGACATTATGTTAAGTGAAATCAGTTGGGCAGAGAAAGACTATTACTGTGTGTCCTTACTTACATGTGAAAACTAAGCAAGTTGATTCCAGAGAAGTGGAGTAGAATGGTGGTAACCAGAGGCTTGGGAAGAAGGATGGAGAGAGAATGATTAATAGGTACAGGGGTGCAGTTAGAAGGTATAATTTCTAATGCTCTATAGCACAATAGAGTAACCAAAATAGTTTGTAGAGAGGATTTTGAATGTTCCAAACACATACATGCACACAAAATGATAAATGGTTGAGGTGATAGATATACCAATTACCCTGATCTGATCACTATACATTACATAAACATGTTGAAATATCACACTGTAACCCATAAATATCTACACTTATTACGTGTCAATTAAAAATTAAAAAATAATATATAACATATGTCCATACTATATAAATGTTCATAAGTATATATACTATATATACTATACATATATACTATAAATATACATATATTTATATATATACTTTTTATGTCAGGGTAAATAATTAACAGATACAAAAGAAAAATGTTATGTTGAAAAAAATCATATCCCATTATGACAAAAATGTAAAAACTCCCAGAGGACATTTAACCAGAATGTCTTCCCAAGCCAGCAATGCTCCCATTGCCATTTAGAATTTCACCCTTAAAGGCCCTTGCCAGCTTCTTAAGATGCTAGCTCCTCCTTTGGTTCATGGCTGAGGCAACTCGGCCACATGATAAGGGATCCAGTGGTCACCGGGAAAGTTCTATCCACTTTCTGAAGTAAAAACTCCTCCAAGTGTTTTATTTTATTTTATTTACTTATTTATTTATTTATTGGTACTAGAGATTGAACCCAGGGGCATTTTACTTCCAAGCTACACCTCCAGCCCTATTTTTTATTCTTTATTTTGAAACAGGGTTTCACTAAGTTGCGGAGGGCCTCACTAAGTAGCTGAGGTTGGCCGCGAACCCGGATCCTCTGGTCTCAGCCTCCCAAGTACTGGGATTGCAAACACACACCAACATGCCCAGCTTCCTCTAAGTGTTTTAAAGATGTAAACATGTGCCTCTGCATGTCTGGCAATGATGCTGATGACGAGAAAAACCTTCCCAAACCAAGACGATCTAGCCAAGCTTTATTTATTTTTCCATAATCGCTCTGTTTATGTGTTCTCAAATGACTAATGAGGCCAATCTGGAACTGGCCATTTTTGCCACAATTTAGACAGATGGTTTCAGTGTATGTGTATGAAGAAAGTAATGTTGGAAATATGAAAATAAAGATATCTTTCACACCCTGACAAAGGGGCGTGGAGAAATTTCAGTGATACTAACCCGTACTATGTGATCATCTTATCTTGCAGCCTCTGGAGTAACCACTGAAAATCATTACACTCACATAGAGATGCTTTCTTTAGCCCAAACACTTGGAAAAGCCTAGACATAAGCTCTAGTCATTGCTTCAGAAAGCAATACTGTATAAACGGTATTGAGTGAACAGTTGCTGATAAAAGCATGTCCTTGATCCCAACCTGAGCTCTTCTGAAGCAAAATGTAGTTATCTCTGGTCAATTTTCAATATATACCGGGCTGACTACTTTTCAGGTCTTTGCAATAGGTAATACATTTCTGAACCTTCTTTTCTAAGAAGTTATGCAAATATTAGTGAGGCCTCTCAAGTGGGAACCATTTGGTATCTTGGTATATTTTCAGATTGTTCATTCATTCATTCACTTCTGTATCTCAACTAGTACTCATTGAACATGTTCTATGTGTAAAGCAAGGTAATTGTCACTGTGAAAGTCAAACATGAATGCACACTTTGGCCCTGTTTCCAAGAAATGCATGAACTTTACAGACATGTAAACAACTATTGTGATACAGCATGATGAATATGTAACTTCTTGGAGAATAAATATATTTTCTGCTGATAATCACTGTGGTGGTCACAGTACCAATGAGGAAGTGGAATGGAGGAGAGAAGGAGGAGGAACCCAAGGATAATAGGTTCTCATAAGAGATATTACCCAGAAATGTATCACTAATGGTAATTTGTTAAGCATTTCAGCTGTTTGTGATGGTGGATGAAACAACAGTTGTTTATACATCTTGGATGTGGGTATAAGGACTAGAATATCTATATGTGTTTCAAGTCCTTTAGATGCAGGCTAGAAATAAGACTAGGAAAAGGAGGGTGATGAGCTGTGGTCCACGAATTGGCTGCACTGCTGCAGGGAACTCCAAGGAGACTCAGAATTTTAAATTGTAACTTGGATACCCAGGTCATTATAAAAGTATGAATGATGACTAATTTTAATGTGCCAACTTGATTGGTCTAAAAGATTCCCAGATCACTGATAAAACGTTATTTCTGCTTGTGTCTGTGAGAGCATTTCCAGAAGAGATCAATGTTTGAATAGTAGATAATAAAAAAGATCTACCCTCACCAATGTGGTGGGTGGACATCACCCAGTCAGTTAAAGGCGTTAATAGGGCAAAAAGACAGATGAAGGGTGAATTTGCTCTCTTTGCTTAAGCCAGAAGATCCCTTCCATCCTGTCCTTAGATAGTGATGCTCCTGGCTCTCAGACCTTTGGGCTTCTACTGGAACTGCACCACTGGCTTTCCAGGACCTCTAGCCTGCAGATAGAGAATCATAGGTGTTCTCAGCCGTCATAATCATGTGAGAAAATCCCTCACCAAAAAGTTTCTCTCTCTCTCTCTCTCTTTCTGTCTCTCTCTCTCTCTCTCTCTACACACACACACACACACACACACACACACACACACACACACACACTATTGGTTTTGTTTCTTTGGAGGATCCAACACACTTTTCAGGGTAGGAAGATAGAACAAGATATTATTTAATATATAATACTATAATGTATGGCATTTAAAATTGTAAATCCATCTTGTTTGCTAGATTTATAATTTTTAAATGGTATGCATTATAAAGATTGCTATCTAGACTGCCCCAACACCACTCACATACTGCATATGGTTAGAAGCCTAGTCTTTAAAGAGTCACAGGCTTTTGCAGGCCAAGTCTTTGGTTTGTAGACATATGACCTAGTTGCTTCCAGTTTAGTTACCATATAAGCAACCACAGACAAAGGTTTCCTTCCTATGCATATGTCTCTCAATTTAATTGTATGTGCGAGAGACTTTGAGACTGAGAGACTTATGAAGGAAGAATACACTGTTAATCTCTCTTTGGCACTGAATCTCTTCCATTTTCTAAATAATAATCTGTACAGGGGGAGGTAATAAAGGCCTGTGGCCCCAATTTTGTGAAATTGTTTTCACCAGCTATAATTCTGACTACTAGCCTGACTTTAACTCTTTCATGGTTTTGCTAAATGTAGAAAAAAGAAGTTGCCCCACTTTAACAGTGTAACATTTCCCAACAAGTTTTACTAGTGATCTACTCTATCAGCACATAGAGCACATAGACTGTCTTCCAAGGTATTATAGATGAGAGTTTTGTCAGTTGTTTTACTAAAACATTATAGGGATCACCAACTACCCAACCTATGATGTGTGTGTTCTGCCCCGTAAGACCAAATGCTAAGCCACTGACAGATGTTTTATGTGTCTGTTAGGATAGCTACCCATCCTGTGTCAAATTGTATATTAATTATTAAAAACAAACTCAATTGCATGAAACTCAAAATACAATGCTTAAGAAAGAAACAAATTTGGTTCACTCTTATACAATCTAAGGATTTAAAAGCAACTTTGACATTTTCAATGTGCAACTTTCCACATCAGTTTTGAAGGTGACTGCTCCACTTCTCATCATCTCCTGCATGACAGAGACAAGGAAAGCAGCAAAGGGAATCCAGATTCATTAATTTCTATGAAAAAACACAAAAACAGCACAAGTACTTTGTGTTTCTACCCAGTTGGGCAGAACTGATTCACATGCTCACACCAACTTGCAAGAAGAGCTAGAAAATGTAGTTCCTGGAGGTGTAGCCATGTGTGTAGATAAAACTTGGGCATTCTAACACTAAAGAAGAACTTGAACAATTAGCAATCTCTGTGATAATTACACATAAGGTCAGAATAGGATGAGTAGAGACAAAAAAGAAGGAATAAAGAACTTACTGAAAGAGGCAATGTAAAAGATTAGGTAGGGAGCTTCTCCAGGGCTGATTTTAAGTTTTCTATCCTGTAAATATTAGTTCTTTAGGAAGAGCTCATTCTAAGCTGAGTCCTCTAAGGACTAAGCTGTGTCTTCTACAAGGACACTTCTGCAAACTGTGTGGAAATCCACCTGCCACTTGAAGACCTACATGAGTCTCATTCTCCACTTTTTGTTAGACACATTTGCCACAAATAAGGAGGCTTTGCTGTCTATGGATTGTAGTAACTCAGAAAAACTCAGAGAAGGGGGAAATAACTAACATCTAATTTCTAACAAAATCATAATTTCAATTCCTGAAAAGTTTTACAAAAAAGTAGAACTAGAGATAAATGCAAGTCAATAAAGAAAGGCAGAAGTAGGCCACGCTTCTGGGAGGATGATCAGAGGACTGATCTCTGCTGCTCGGACTTTGCAGGTCTGTACAACTCGGAGAAAGTGACCTGGGGTCAAGAGGATTAGAAGGACTAGTGTCTGCAATGAAGAATCTAAGTCAAAGCCAGGCATGGTGGCACATACCTATCTGTAATCCTAGGACTAGGCTGAGACAGGAGGATCACAGGCTTGAAGCAAGCCTCAGCAACTTAGTGAGACCCTGTTTCAAAACAAAAAATTAAGAAAGGGCTGTAGGTATGGCTTGGAGGTTGAATGCCTCTGGGTTCAATCCTCAGGACACTAAATTAATTAATTAATTAATTAAATATTCCAGGTCAAAATTAAACTAATTCCTTAATGGCTCCACTGCTCCATTTCTCATCAATAAAATATGGGTAACACCTCATAGGACTATTTTGAAGATTTCAATGAGAGGATGTGCAGTCATCCCTCAGTATCCATAGAGATTAGTTTCAAGACCCCCCATCAATATCAAAATCCACAGATGCTCAAGCCCCTTATATAAAATTATAGTACTTGTATATAACGTAAGTATATCCTCCCATACACTTTAAATCCTCTCTAGATGACTTATAATTCCTAACACGATGTAATTGCTATGTAAATAGTTGTTATATACTATACTGCATAGGAAATAATAAGGAAGAAAAGGTCTGTACATGGTCAGTACAGACACATTTTGTTTTCAAATATTTTTCTCTGTGGTGTGTTGAATCTGTGGGTCTGGAGTGGGGCTGGCTATATATCAAAGGCTAAGGTGCTATTCCCTGCACGTGGTGAATGTTTAATAAACTTTATCTATGAAGTTGTATCTTGGTGCTCTTAAATCAGAAGAGCTGCAGGAGGAAAAAGCATTTTTATTCATAGTAATATTCTTCACTGCCTCTACACTGTCTCTGGAACACAATGGTCATTCATGAAGTAAATGAATGAGAGAATGAAAAGATTTGGGTATCCATTAAGGTGACCAACCTACACAAGCTTTCGCTGGACTCTCAAATTTCTTAGTGGTTCTTAAATACTGGCTCAGAATGAAGAATTTATCTTAGAAATGTGAGCCAAAACACATAATTCCATCTGAACAAAGAAAGTCAAAACTGCTTATAAGTTTAAGGTGAAGCCATAACATTAGTCTGGGAAAGCCAAACATACCACTGCACAGAAATTTTCTAGAACATTTAAAGCCCTCAACTTTCTTTAAGAAAATAGAGCCATCTACAGGCCAAATACATTTACCATCAAACAAAATCTCTTCCCTGAATTGATCATCATAGAACAAGTTTTTAAAGTTAATTTACTCCTTATTACTCTTGTTTTATCTGTTGTTAATATTCTTCTTCTTCTAGATATATGGCCCTACCTCCAGAGTAGATCCTGAATAGGAACCATTTTTACTATTTCCACCAGCAGCTTGTGTCACCATCAATACTCCCTGAATCAATGCAGTAATCCAACTAGTCACTTCTGCCTTTGACCCACTAAAGTGTATGCTCAACAAAAGAGTCAGAAAAATCCCTCCAAATGTAAATCATTGAAATATCTATCTGCTTAATTTAAAAATGAATGAGTCCTGCACAGGTCCAAGTAATGGTGGTAAAGTCATAACAAAGATAGTATGCCTGTCTTAATGGAGAAAACAGAAAAGCATATGGAAATATTGTTATGTGGACTATAATAAAGGCAAGATCAGAATGAACGATGAGCAATAACGCAACAAAATTCCTTAAAGATGAGGCAGGCTTGAAGCTTAATCTTGAAGCCCAAGTAAATGGTATCTTATATTTAGTCTTTCTAATCGAATCACAATGTCAGGAATCGTGGAAGAGCTATCATTTATTGAGGAATGACTGTCTAGCAGGCTCAGTATTCTTAAATGCTCAGCTTCACTTAATCCTTACAACTACCCAATTGGTAAACATTTTACCCCATTTTGCAGAGATGAAAACTGAGTCTTACAGAAGTCAGGTGATTTGCTTAGGGATGCACAGCAGGTCAACAGTGGATCTGCGAGCTAAACCCAGTCTGTATGTTATGGGAACCTGCCTAGGCAACACTCCCTCTAGGAAAGGCAGACACAGAGTCCCTGGTGACAAAGCTCCTGCAACAGCAAGAGGATTCTCAGTCATCTCTTCTGCACGTCTTTCCTTGGCCAGCAGTCCTGGAGCTGTAAGGCGGCTGTGATTATTTAAGTGGGTCTCCTGCCAATGCCTGCCTCAAAATAGAGTTTTAGCACTGTAAGCACACACAAACACTCACACACACAAACACCAACAGAGATACAGATGCCACGGGAGACACTGAATTTAAGAAGCTATAACCGGAACAAGAGCCCCATATGCGCAGGCATTATGTCTTGCCAGAATGTCCCCAGTGCACCATGCTCAACCTATTGTGGATCCTGAACAAACGAACAGATGATCTGAGACTTTGACTGCATCTTAAGTAACCAGTTAAAAATTAAAAGGTAAAGAAGTGACACTGAAGGACAGATTGTGCGACAGATTGCACATGATGCGAAACAATTGTCTGCTTTTGTTTCTGAGGATTTGAGCATTAAGCAGGCAATTTAGCAAAGCTTTGGAATTGGCTAAATCAAGTTATAGCTTGGGTCTGTCTTGCTCATTTTAAGTTTAATTTTATAACTGCACCTATCACTGCTTCCAGAGACATGCAAAATGAACACACATTTTGCTGATAATTACTCAGGCAGACCTTGCTGGCCCCTAGAGCTAGTGAGCATTTGCATCTGGGGGTACAGCATAGTGCATCAGCAGGTATTGAATTCCTAAACAGGATGGTGATGAGAACAGATGCCTGGAAATAGGAGCGCCATAGTTTCATGAAGACCAGTGCACTGGACCAATGTATTCATCAGGGCTCCTTCAACATCAAGTTACAAATCTTTCTCAAAATGGTTCAAATAATTATTGCCGCCTCAGAGGTAGAATGCCTCTGAGTTTAATCTCTAGGAGAGAGAGAGTGAGTGAGTGAGTGAGTGAGAGAGAGAGAGAGAGAGAGAGAAAGCGAAAGGAGGAGGAGGAGAAAAGGAGAAGGAGGAGGAGAAGAAGGAGGAAGAAGAGGAGGAGGAGAAGAAGGAAGAAGAGGAGGAGGAGGAGAGGAAGGAAGGAAGGAAGGAAGGAAGGAAGGGAGGGAGGGAGGGAGGAAGGAAGGGAGGAAGGAAGGGAGGAAATGTCATGAAACATTGCCTGTCTCTCTAGCTCTTGCTTCAGCATCCTGTGCACTTGGCTGCCTTCTCAGAGAAGTTCTCCTTTGGAATCAGCAAAAATGGTTTCCAGCAGCTTCAAACTTCCATGTTATGGGCTTAGCAAGAGGAATCGTGAAGGAGTCCTCTTTTCCAGTAATTCTAGCAAACAAATCCTTGGGTTTCCTCCATTGGCTCTTCTTGTGTAATTTGTCCATCCCTGAGCCAATCACCGTGGCCAAGATCATGTAACTGATTAGTCAGAAGGGGAACATGTACCTCTGGTTGGAGTCTAAAGATGGCCTTATCTCTGCCCAAATACAGACAGGAGTGGGAGAGGATTAATTCTCTAAATAAAATGAGATGTTACTTTTACCCTAGCAAGGGATTCTGGGTAAAAGTAAGCACTAATAGAAAAAAGGATGGGAACGATCAAAGACAAAAATATAGAAAAGTATGTTGAATGTGACCTAAGACTGACCCTTGACTGAATTGGTTTGGGGGTGGGACATGGGAGTGGGAAGGGGGGCATTAAATCTGTTAAAGCACAAAGCATTTACTAAGTATTGCATTACAGAGAAAGTTTGACCAAGTTGTAACGGACTGAGAAAGGGCATCATTCACTCATTCATTGATTCATTCATTCACTGTAGGTGATTAAATGCATATGTGCATGAAAGGATGAAAGAATGAAAGTACAGAACAACTTTTTAAGTTAGACATTATTTATTCCATTGTACAATTAAGGAAAATGAGGTACAGAGGCTGACTGGCTTGGTTAAGTTTTTATAACGAGTCAGCAACCAAGAATTTTAGCAGAAGACTTGACCTGAGGGTCACCATTCCTATAAATAGGATTTATTATTGCAAGTAGTTCTTGATCCTAAAATTTGAGACTGTGACAGGAGCCTTTCATAATAAAAAGATACCTTAAATCTGTACTCTGTCTTTTACTATTCAAAGGTCCTTGGGCAGGTTTTTTCACCTAACTTTGCTTCCATTTCCTAATCTGTAAAGTAGTGATAACAACACATTCTTTGTGGTGGAGATTAAATGAGGTAACCTATGTGAAAGCAGCTAGGTAGCATTTTAAATTAAATAGCAAATTACAAAACCATAATTAAATGAATGAAATTTTAAAAAAATAAAAGAGAAATCATGATTCATTCTTGCAAACAAAACAACAACAAAAAGAAACCTTATTTTGGCTTTCATCCAAGCACCATTCCAAATCATACCCATGCTGTTACTTAAGTTAATATAATTATGTAGCAGGAAAGGAAGGGGCATTTACTAAGCATATAATGCATAGAAACTTGGCCCCAGCTTACTCGGTAGATCCTGAAAACAATTTGGGTTTGGTTTAGCTCCATCTGCAACCTCTCAGACTTCAAGCCCTATACCACCTTGCCACAGATTGGGCCCAAATATAAAAAGAAAATGAAAAATCAAACCATAACTCTGGACCCTATCCAGAGCTTTGTCTTGAGGTTAAAGTTTTAGAAAGTGTCTCTGTTCTGCAAAATAACGGCCTTTCCCATGTCAGACTTCCATAGCCTCTTCGATGTTTCCTTGTTCTAATGTGAATTCCCTTTCTCCAAGTCATGACCCCCTAGCCCTTGGGATGTTCTTCCCCCATAGCCTCAAAAATTTAACCAGACTTCAGTTTAATCAAACACTTTCACCACTTCCTTTTTATTTATATCACCAATCAACATCCATAGCTGTGTTTCACAAGTACCTACTATGCAGCGCACAAAACAGGAAATAGGACCATTACCATATAGGAAAATACTGATCGATTCAACTTCAGTAAAATTAAGAACTTCTGTTTATCAAAATATATTATTAAGAGCGAGGTGTGGTAGTGCATGCCTGTAATCACAGTACTTGGGAGGCTAAGACAGGAGGATTGCAGGTTCCAGGCCCACCTCAGCAACTTAGCAAGGCCCACCGTGACTTAGCAAGACCCTGTTTCAAAATAAAAAATGAAATAGGGCTAGAGGTGTAGATCAGAGGTAGAATGCCCCTGTGTTAAATCTCCAGTACCAAATATGTGTGTGTGTGTGTGTGTGTGTGTGTGTGTGTTGAATATATATAGATATATCTTAGTGATATATATGTATCACTAAGTACTAAGGCTACAAGAATGTATTTGCAATAAATAAATCTGACAACTTGTGTACAGAATTTATTTTTTAAATCTACTTTGTGGTTAAAAAGAAAGAAAACCCCAGTTTTTAAGTTGGTAAAAGATTTGAACATATAGTTCACAAAAGAGAATTCCCAAATGGCACTAAGTCCATGACACAGAGATCAATACCATGAGGCATCAGAGAACTGCTAATTAAGACCACAGTGAGAACATATTGCAAATCCATTAAAATGGCTAAAATTTTAAGAATAACAACAGAATGCATCAGTGTTAGTATTCAGAGAGCTAGAACTCTCATATCTCGTTGGAGGCCATGTAAGTTGATACAACCACTTCAGAAATTATTTGACATTATCTACTATACCTGAATTGATACATGTCCTATGGCCCAATAATTCCTCTCCTGAGTATATTTCCAACAGAAATACATATGTGTACATATTTGTGCAAAAGACACACTTAAGAATGTTCACTGCCGGGCGTGGTGGCGCACGGTTGTAATCCCAGTACTTTGGGAGGCGGAGACCAGAGGATCCAGGTTCGCAGCCAGCCTCAGCTCGCTCTCTCTCTCTCTCTCTCTTTCTCTCTCTCTCTCTCTCTCTCTCTCTCTAGTGAGGCCCTCCACAACTTCGTGAGACCCGGTTTCAAAATAAAGTATAAAAAAATAGGGCCGGGGTTGTAGTGCGGAGGTAGAACGCCCCTGGGTTCAATCCCCGGTGCCGCAAAAAAAAAAAAAAGAATGTTCAAAGAAGTATTATGGCAATAGCCAAAAGTGGAGAACAACCCAAAAGTCCATAAATAGTGGAAAATAAACTGTGGTGGTATATTCATACAATAGAAATTACCGCTATACCCAATGGTAAGAACAAATTTGAAAAACATGATGGTGAGGAAAAATGCACTTTCTATGATACCTTTTACATAAAATTCAAAGAAAGGTGGAACTAACCTATGGTAACGGAATCCAGTATGTGGTGACCTTCAGGGTGAAGCGAGGAGAACTAGGGGACAGTGGATTAGGACTCCCTGGTACTGCTGACATTCTTTGTTTTTATCTGGATGGGTGTTATGCAGTGTGTTCACTCTAAAAGTTCATCAGGTTACAAACCTAAGATTTCCTCATTTTACCAAATGTAGTTTATACACCAATAAAAATGTGCCCAAAGAAATCCACATCCTTCTTCAAATCTATAATTAACTCTCTGTATTCCATACAACCAATTTTGTGGCTTTAGAATATGACTTGTAAATATGATTGGAATTCACCCATCCACACAGAACATTCCCATCCTCCATATTCACAAGACCAGTATACATATATATGTATGTATATGTATATACATATATAATTATCTTCAAATCAGCTTTTACAAGTGATGATTTGTGGGATCCATCATGTACAAAAATAGAAAGAAGTCAAGAGTTCCTAAAACAGTCATAATAAGAAATATGTAAAATATGTGTATTTGCTATATATTAAACAATGTGCTAAGGTCTTTAAGTGTATAATTTAATTTAACCTTCACTAATAAATACCATTTCAAATAAGTGCCATTATTACCCTCATTTTAGAGATAAGGAAACTGAGGTCCAGAAACATTAGATATCTTTTCTAGGTCCACACAGCTGGCAAGTGGGTAGGCAGAGTCAGGATTTCAACCCAAATATGTCATCTTAGCACAGTAGCTCCATAAACCATGGTATTAAACACTAGCCTGCCCTGTCCTCAATAAGACAGAGGATGTGGGAAATAAGTTCTCTCCTCCCGCACTTCCCAGAGAACTTAGCAGAAAGGAATAGGTAAAATAAACCAGAGCCGGGCATGGTGGCGCACACTTGTAATCACAGTACTTGGGAGGCTGAGACAGGAGGATCGCAGGTTCACGGCCAGCCTCAGCAACTTACTGAAGCCCTTCGCAACTTAGTGAGACCCTGTTTCAAAATAAAGAATAAAAAATAGGGCCAGGGGTGTAGCTTGGAGGTAGAATGCCCCTGGGTCCAATCCCCAGTTCTGCAGAAATAAATAAATAAATAAATAAATAAATAATAAATGAACCAGGCAGATATTTCATCCTTAGGGCTCCATTCTGGTAGGGTCACTTGGTCTGTGGCTGGGCATGTCCTGTCTATGGGAAGCATTTTTCCACAGTGTGATGGAAAAAGAATAAACAGATGTGGGAATCTGAGAGATCTCAGCTCACTCCCCCCCCACACACACACACTCTTGGATAAGTCTGTTTTCTCATATGTAAAATGAAGATGTTTGATCTTTTCCACTAAGTTACTGAATGAATGATAGTGTCTGTTGTCTTAAACCACTGCATTTTGGGGAGTTATTTCTCTTTAACTCAGTAGAGCATAGCCCATATTGTCGAACATACTTTCTTTTCAGATGTTTTCTCTAATCGTCACAATAGTCCTGACATGTGTTTCAGAAAGACAATTCACTTAAATGTCACACAGTTTTTAAGTTAAGATACCTCACTCTTCTCTCTACTGTACTAAAACGTTCCAAATTCCTTTCCTCATTACTTCCTGTGTGATCTTATCTGGATAATTTGAAAGAACACTGAGGTACCTTTGTCTCTTTTAAACTTAGGACCCAAAAAGAGATGCTAAATTTCTGCTTTCTTCTTTCTGGGTCGCCGCTGAATCCTTCTTAGCAATTGAGAATTAAATGATAGCTACCCCTTTAAATGATAGCTACCCCTTTAAGTATTACTTCTTTGAGACAGGTCTAAATTGTTGATGATTTCCACCCAAAGGTTTTCTGCTCTTTTCAGAATTCACTGTCATCATCCACTCAAGTCCCCAAATTAGCATCTGCAGAATCATTGTTGGTTCTTCTCTCTCAAAACCCACAGAGTTACCCTTTCAAGATAGATTCTAAGCCCAGCATGGTGGCCTACACCTATAATCTCACTACTTGGGAGGCTGAGACAGGAGGATTGCAGGTTTGAGGCCAGCCTCAGCAACTTAGCAAGGCCTTCAGCAACTTAGCAAGACCATGTTTCAAAATGAAAAATAAGAAAAGTTAAAAGTGTAGCTCAGTTGTAGAATGCCCCTGAGTTCAACCCCCAGTACATTAAAAAAAAAAAAGAACAGATTCTGAGCTTAGAGCTTAGTCCACTGTCTCAAAATCTTCCTACTGCTGGTAGTTTGGCCCTATGGATCTTTTATCCCTTTAATCATATGTTGCATCGTCCCTCCTGGTCCCTCTGTTTCTACCTTTGCTCTCTTTGTAGACCCCTGTCCACACTATCTATAGAAAAAACACCAAACTCCGTAAAGGCCAGTAAGGCCCAATATTCTCTAGACCTATTTTGACAAGTGCATCCAGAACAGATCTCTTGTCACAACCTACACTTTTGACATCCTCATATTGTCACTATTTTTTATGACCCTTTGTGCAAGCTGCTTTTTTGTGCTCCTCCCAGCCCTACCCATCTCACTGTCTCCTACATATCCTAAATGTAATTTCACCTGAGAAATTTTTATTTCCTCACCTCCAGCGGCCCAGTGGTTAATCTCCTCTCTGGGTTCCCACAGTACTTAATATGTTGAATTGTGGTGTCTATTTTCTGATTCCTGTCATTTCTTAGGAATAAAAATTGTGTCTTGTTTACCTTTGTATCCCAGTACTCAGCACTGTGCCTGACATACACAGCTGTTATGGGATTAGAAATGATAGCAGAACGGAACAAAGGTACAAAACGAAGGAATGAAGTTTTTATAAATCCAAGCTAAAATATTTCATTTGAAGACATAAATTAGAATCTACAAAGGCAAAGCTGTGAAGAGGAATGAGAATCTGATTTGGAGAAAGAGCACTGATGGACAGTCCACCTACCTGGGATTTATCCCATCTATGTCCCTCGCTAGCCACGTGGCTATGGAGGTGTAATTTTACCCATCACACTCTTCGGCTCGATGATCTGTGAGACCTCTCTTATTCTAAGGCATTATAAGACTTGAAAGCAAACAACAAGCCAACCAATAATCTAGGTCTTTCTATGGGGATGTAAGAGTTAATTCTAGTGCTAATGGAGTAGTGCTGTAGCTATGTCCTGTCCTAACAAGCTAGGAGAAAATAGCGCCAGCATTCCTAAGCCACAGTTTTAGACACAAGAAAAGGAATATTAGGTCAGAAACACAATACAAAGGACACCCTGGATCTGGGACAAACCACATGAAGTAAGAGGAAATGCTTTTTTTTAATGAGATGATTCAAGCCAATCCTCCTCCCCTTAAAAAAAACACTATCCTTATTATAACCGGACAAATTAAAAGTCCATTCCAATGTAAAATAGTTTCATATAGTCAAATACTGCAAAGGTCTTGCTGAGTTGGACCCAGAAGCTCCTTATGGAAATAGAATACTTCAACTTTACACATGTGGTTTTGCTATTGCCAATTACCAGTTTTTTTGTAATTGTCCTTGGTTGTCCTTCCTGGCCTGCCTGTGTTCAAGATTATTTTGTTCGTCTTTTGGGGATTTTTTTTAATTTTAGGAACAGTGTCTCATGAAGTTTATATTTTAGAGTGGGGGAAATATACTATTGTCTAGAAGGATCTTATCTCTCTAGGAAAGCCAGGAACAAGGCAAATCAAGTCTCACAGGGACACAGAAACGACCAACACTATCACATCCCTGAGACCAAAATGTAATTTGGGAACACACATTTAACTTACTTAGCAACGTCTCTAGGAGCCTGGTTAACTACTTCCATTGTCAGCAACCCAAGTTCATCATTAGCTTACACACTATGATCCACCATTAGCATGGTGCAGTTATACACACTATCTCTTTTTCTATGTGGCTTTCCACTTCTGCAAACTAGTATGTTATCTCCTTATATCTCTAAATCAGATATTTTCAAGAGAGAGAATCAGAACACTCCACTGTCCACATCTTCTCTGATTGACAGAGCACTTACGCAACAGTACCAAGCCAGCTGCTGGCCTGCCTATGGCTTGCTCACGCTTAGTACACCCCCTGGATCTATCAGCTTTGGCCAGAGTAGAATGGTCAAATGAGTCAACATTGACCTTCACAGAAGAAACCCCTTGGAAGAATATTGTAGGTAAGACAGGACACTTGGAGAGCTGGCCTGTCTGGGATATAATTACAAGGCCCACTGAGATACCAAGAACAGCATTCCTTATTTTAAAATGAAAAAAAAAATGACCAGCAGCTCCAGACACCTCTGAGCATATCTCCAGTGTCTGGCAGTCACTTGAATGACCCACTTAGTTATGCCAATATAAGGCCACTTCCCAGTGAGTTTTCTGCATCAGTCAGCTGTATAGACTAATTCCCGTATCAGTTGGCTAGGTCATGCTGTAATAACAGTGGGCCCCATTATCTCAGTGGCTCACAAAGGGTTACTTCTCTCTCGTTTTGTGCATTGTGGGTTGTCTCTGGTTCTGTTCCACATCATCTGTACTCCAGACCCAGACTGACAAGATTATCTTTATTTATAGAGTGACCATACATCCCAATTTATCCAACACAGTCCTAGTTCATGCCTATTGTCCCAGGGTAATTATTAACAGCACACCTTAAAACTCGTGGTAGTGTACACTCTCACTTTAGAAGGGCCAGGTTTGGAAGATTAAACTATGTCACCTTTTCTGAATCATTGATGATTCCATGGCAAAGAACTAAGAGATGTGGCAAAAACAAAAGCTGGCTCTTAAAAATTTTTGCTGAGAAATCACTCAGGTCACTTCTGCCCACATTTCATTGGCCAAAGCAAATCATATATCCACTCCTGAGTCCAGTGGGGTGAGAAATTATAACAGTCCTCAAGAAAGGGAAGTAAATAAATGTTTTGAATGAAATACAACCTGCCACAGTGAATAATGGCAAATGTAAGAGAATACAAAGTGATATAAAGGGTTTGCTCAAGGTATATGTGCAAAACAGATAAAGGGTTAGAGCTAGAATCTCTGTAATTTGGGGATTAAGCAACTTTATCCAATGCCTTCGTTCTATGAGATAAGGAAAATTGAATCCCTGGGAGGGGAAGTAACTTTCCCAAGGTCTAATAAAAGTCTACGGGCCAATCTATGCCCTGCAGATATGGAAGCTTAGGAATACAATTGGAAGGAAAAGAGGTCAAGTGATAATGTAGACACACATGTTTAGATATAGGGCAATTCTAAACCACTGCATTTGCATAGCATTTTGATAGATGTGAGAGATGGGGTGGTACAAAATTGAATGAGAGTACTCAACAATGTGAGAAACTTTGTAAGAACTTGAAAATAATGCAACTTATGATTTATTCTTCTATGAGAAATAATTTTGGCGAAAGTTCTCACCTTATATGTAAATATTCCTGGCATATGAGTCTCACCTCTTTCTGTCCCTGGATGACCTGAATCCCTCCTTGCGCTCCAAGGTCCAGCTCCATGGAGACAGCGGTTCTCAACCCAGCTGCCAAGGCTCTGATTCAGCTGCTAAGAGATGAGTTGCTGGAAATCAGTGTTATGTAAAAAGTCCCCAAGTTATCCAAATTTACATCCAGGATGGAGAATCACCAATGTCATATTTTTTACCATATTCCAAGGACCAGGCAATAGGCCTGACATTTTGGTCTAGCAAATCATTCTCAAAAGGTGATTTGAATTGACACTTAGGTTTGTGTCCTGCCCAAAATTTATATGCTGAATCTCTAGCTCCCGATCTGATGGTATTTGAAGTTGGGAGGAAAGTGTCTTTGGCATTTTTAGTTTGAGGTTCAACGTCTCTCTAATGAGTAAAAGCCTAGAAGTTAAGTCACTTTGGGTCTAATGTTGGTTCTACAACTTAACTGGTCATTGAATGCTGTCTGGGTCTCTTCACCTCTGGTATCACTTTTGCCCTTGTAAAGGAGAGAATCAAAGAAAATGCTTTTACAAAGCCTTCCTGTCCACTTCAGGGGTCACAAAACCACCCATCAGGCAGCAGTCCTAGCCCACTTTTTAAAATGAGTTAAGCTTTCAAAAAGCTAAGATCAGTACTATGAATTAAATGCACTTACTTGGCCCAAGGCAGGTGTATTGGCATTGTTAGAAGCTCTCCAGGGGGTTTAATGAATAGCTGTGCCTGAAAACGACTGAGCTATTTTACGGATTTTGCTAATGAGGATGCAAACTCAGGTGATGTCGTATGTCCAAAGTCACATAGCTTTTAAGTGGCAAAGTCAGGACACAAACCCCAGGTGTCTGCGAAACTCCTTCCATGACATAAGAACTCTTGGAGTATTATCCGCTGCCTGATGCCATTTTGAGAGCTCTTACTGCTCATACTTGAAAGTCAGCTTGACTGACTAATCAGTCAGACTCACCTATCAGCCACCGAAGTCAGGGACTGAAACTTTGGTCATTGTGAAGCTACAGAAGGGACCATTCTTCCATTAATATCCAGAGAAAACATACCGGTCCTCCATATCTGGGTGTTAAAAGGAGACTAAGATGCACAGAGACTAATCATAAATTATAAATAGGAATGTTCATAGATGGCTCTGACTTCTGCTTTCACATAGAGCTCTTTTCTGGTACACTACATCGGCATTTTGATGAATGTTACATTCTTGGCTTGTTCTTCCGTTGCAGCGACACACAGATTTCTGTCTACATGTACTATTAACTGTCATCTGAGCTTCCCACTCAATACAGCTGATAATTACACATTCTGGAAGCTGAGTGTCACAACCAATTAACTTGACAGGCCCCACTGATTCGGGCTGAAATCGAGGCTCCACCAATCTGTTTTGTGGTATCTCAGTATACGTAGAGAAACAGTTAAGTACAAGGGCTACAATAAAATAACACTGGCTTAAACCCAAACAGAGGAGAACTGATTAGAAAGATTTTGAGCTATGGAGCCAAAGAGACCAAAGTTCAAATCCCAGTTCTGCCACTTACTAGTTGAACAGTCTTATACAAGTTACTTAGCCCTGCTTTTATTTTTAGCTGTCCATCTACCAAAAAAAAGGTGCAGATAAAAAGTGTGTGCCTATTACATAAAATATGCATTTTTATTTTCACCAGATCATCTTAAAAAAGAGAACTGACCAATATTCTTGAAATGCCCAGAACTTGAACTGCTTCCTCCCTGAGAGGTTCTCGAAGCCTCTTTTAATTGTCCCCTTCTTTCTTCTTCAGTTTCCTTCACGTGTGTGTGTGTGTGTGTGTGTGTGTGTGTATCACTAAATGTACTTAGATTGTGTTTGCCTGTTCTGAACCTTGGAATCATTTTATATGTGTTATCTGTGCCTTACTTCACTTGCTCCTAGTTGTGTCTAAAACTGATCTATCTACATTGATGTATGTAGCTAGGGATCATTGAGTTTCGCGACTATATAGTATTCTACTCACTGAATATAAAACAATGTATGCAACCATTCTGGTGATGACCATGTGAGATGCTTGGTATTAAGAAAAATGCTAAGAGAAGCATTTCTGTAAAATTTCTCCCGGTGTGTAATCGTCAGTTTCTCTAAGACAGGGGTCAGCAAACTTCAGCCAAGGGTGAAACCTAGCTGGCTATCAGTTTCTGTAAGTAAAGTTTTGTTGGAAAGCAGCCACCTCCATCCATTTAAATATTACCTATGGCTGCTTTCCCACTCCTTCAGCATCAGATCCCACTTGCTCTTCTGAATGGCTCCTCCTTTCCTCAGACTTCAACACAAAGTTCTATATCCCTCCACTCAACAGCCTGTTGTCTCTTCTCAAAATAACCATTACTTATCCAGGCATAGTGAGTGGTGTGTGCCTATAATCCCAGTAGTTGGGAGGCTGGGATAGGAGGATCACAAGTTTGAGGCCAGCCTCAGCAATTTAGTAAAACCCTCAGAAACTTAGCAAAGCCCTATTTCCAAATAAAAAAGGGGGGTGAAGGATGTAGCTCAGAGGTAGAATGCCCCTGAGTTCAATCACCAGTACTAAAAAAAAAATAATCATTACTTTATAACTCTTCAAAGAAGCAGTCTAAATCAATAACAACTGATTTTACAAAATAATTTCCTTTCCTTAAAAGCAAGAAAGTTAAATTTCAAACACTCAGAAAGGTAAAGGGAAATCACTGTGTTAGGTCCTGGGGCTAGAAGTTTAGTCCTGACCAGGATCGAATGTAAAGAATAGCGTTTGGAAAGGAATAAGTTTTGTTTTTTGTTTTTTGTTTTTTTTTTACAGCTTCCCACCTCTTCCTGTACTCATACTTGTTCTCAGTTGGAGATGATCCTTCTTAGGAACAATCCCTTTTCCTCTCCCTGGAGCAACTTGTTCTAGAAAGACCCAAAGATGCTTCCTTAGGAAAGCACATGTGCGGGCTCCCCTGGCCTCTGTGGCTACAGCAAGAAGAATGCCAAGAATCTCATGTCATGAGAACTTCTGGAAGGGAATGTGTCGTCTCCCCTGTTTCCAGAAGATTCCAATCCCAGGCTCGGCGCTTCACTGGGGCAGGCCCAGGGGCAACTTCATCGTGAAGCCTGTTATTTGCTTCTGGTAGAAACATGCCGCTCCCTAATAAAGAGTAAGTGTGGTTTGTGGAAAATCCTGGAACTTCCTTCCATAGAAACGAGACGGGAAATCTTAGATCCCTGGATCCCAGACATCACAGATAGGTTTCTAACCTGGATCCTGCTCTGAGCTGATTTAATTAAACAAACCGTTTGTCCATGTGAATTTTTTTTCAGTAAGCATTTAAAAATAGGAGCAATTTGACAAGAAGCATGACACTGGCATAGCTAAAGATGATTTTGAAATAGCCCCTGTCCTTAAGGGCAGGACCACCTATAATATATTGAAGTCAGACCTGGATGCTTATCCTATTTCTGCTATTATTGCTAGGTGGCCCCCAGGTTTGTAATAACTTCTTATTGCCTCAGTTATTTTATCTCTATAACAGGAAAAATAATACTATTTACCTCATGACATTGATGTGAAGCTCATATGAGACCCTATGTGTGAAAATAATGCAGGAAAATGAAACACAGCACAGGTCTGAGAACACATGCAAGTACTAGGAAATAAAGAAAACTCAAGTAAAAATTGTCAGTAACCTCCTATACAAAGGACACTAGGCTAGCTGCTATGGGGGAAAGAGACACAGGATTCAGTCCCAGCCCCCATGGAGTTTAGATTCTAGGCACAAAGAGTCTCAATGGAAAGCTGTTGGGGATCATTGATAACAAGGAGAGAGAGACCCTCCCCCTCTTGCTCTCCTAGAACTCTGGTCCAGTGTGTAATTGAGATAAAAGGTATACAGCATCCCTATAAAAGAACTGTCAAATATCTCCTAACCCTTTAGCTTTTGGATGGTAGTTGGCTATACAGTAAAAATAACAACCACCTGACCATGTTGAAAATTTTATATTTAACCTCATTTAATTCCTATAACAAAATCGCAAAGGAAGTGTGGTTACCTCCATTTCACCAACTAAAGGTCAGAGGACATTGCCCAATAATTGCCCAATGGCACATATCCACTGACCAACAAATAAATCCCCCCAAAATGTGTAATTGCATAAACACAAAGGAAGTTACTTCTTGCATATGTAACAATACTTAATTGGTGAACAGGATGGCAGAGACCTTGGCTGTCAAAGTATATATTTTGGCAATATAAAGAGGAGAAAGAAGGTAGAAGAGAGTACACGGGATGTTTAATGGGTGTATTGGACAGGGTTCACTAGATTAACAGAATTCAGAGAATGAATATATTTGAAAAAGGGATTTATCAGATGGGCTTACAGTTTGAAGCAATGTAGTCCCAAGTTCTGACTGCACGTGGAGAGTCAGAGGAACCAGTAAGCTGGTCGAGCGGTCTAAGAGCTGGAGTCAGGATCGGAGCAACCACTAATTCAGTCCCAGTCCAAGATGTGAAGATCAGGAAGCTCTTCGGAGAAACGATGGTGAAGTTTCAGTTCAAAGGGCTGGAGGCCAACGATCTCAGATGAGAGCAGAAGATCAAGAAGCTCTTCAGAGAAACGGTGAAGTTCCATTTCTATGAGCCGGAGGCCGACGATATCAGGAGAGAGCAGATGCGTTTTCTTTGGAAAGAGTCGCGCATCGCGCTACGCGGCTTCTCCCTCTTTTATCTAAGTCCTGCACCTAGCAGAATCAGGGCAGGCTTTCTGTTTAATCTGCTGTTACACACCCAAAGTCACATGATCTTGGGTGTGTCATGATCAGGTCAAGTTGACAAACTAGATTGACTATCACAATGGGCCAGGCCTCCGTGCGATAAACATCACTTCCACT
The DNA here is from genome assembly GCA_004027185.1 of Glis glis. NCBI lineage: Eukaryota > Metazoa > Chordata > Mammalia > Rodentia > Gliridae > Glis > Glis glis. Next base: position 32,111 of record PVJS01000111.1, on the reverse strand, counting down.
AAATTCCATAATCTGGAATTCAGCCACATGGCCACACTTAACTCCAAGGAGAAATGGGACATGTACAGTCTGGCTGGGCAGCCACATCCCAGCTATAATCCTATACCATGGAACTGGGAGCATAAATAGTTGTGCATCTTCGGCCTTTTCTAGACAAGAAAACAAGTACCAAAGCCATGCACCAAACCAGGAGGCCTATCTGACTGCAAAGTCCATGCTTCCAATTGCTAATGATCACTTACAAAAGCTGCCATCTGTCCCAGCACCACACCTAAGTGCAGTACATATTTAGAATCATTTCATCCTCCAAACCACTCCATGAAGAGGTAGGCAAAGAAAGCATGACCCAGAATCCTGAAGCAGACTGTCCATTTCTTCCATGATAGTGAGATGATAGAGGACACATTTGATCAGGGCTGAGTAAACCCAGTCATTGACATGGACCTCTTCCCTGGACAGCCCCGACCCTTGGCAACCTCACAGCCAAGTTCTGAGACCAGAACTAAGCCGTCTCCCCCAGTATACCACCAAGGGGCCCAAGACATCCCATGGACTGTTATTTTGGCCTGTACAATACCATCGCTAGGTCATCTCATTTCCCAGATAGCCCTTGCTGTGGCTTCTCTAGGAATCCCACAACAGAGCACCCCACTGAGAGAAAAAAGGTTTGGCTCCATACACAAAGATGTAATGTACTTGCAGCTTTTGAAACATAGCCTTGATCCCCCAAAGTTTGTCAATGAATGGTGACATTTGTCAAGACTAAGAAGCTATCATCTATTCATATATTACTTTGAAGTTGAAAACTAAAATTGCATTTACGGGACATAGATTTAAAAGCCTCTACTTTCAAAGTTACCACAGACCAGTTTTCTTTTTCTTTTTTTTTTTTTTTTTTTACAGTGGGGTCTCATATCAGAGTAAATTTCATACTGGCTGCTGCCTTTAAAAGGATTTCCTAGCATCGTGCTTATGGGACCAGGTTTTGGAGCTGAATTTAAGTCCCAACAATGACACTTTCTCTAGCTTTGTGACTACAGCAAGGGTACTTGATACTCAAAGACCAAGATTTCCCAGTTCATACAATGGGGACTATCCCGGTGCTTATTTTAGAGTGCTATCATGAAAATCAGACTTACTGTGTTGTTTCAGCCAGCATTCTCATTGCTGTGACCCAAAATACCTGACGACCACAACTGAGAGGAAGAAAGATTTATTCACTCACTATTCTGGCGGTTTCAGTCCACGTCATGTCTGTGGAGCTCAGGGCATGGCAGTGGGAAGCAGAGAGAGAGAAAGAGAGCATGAGCAGGGGATCTGCGATCACATCATGGAGGCTGGAAGCAGAGAGACAGAGTGAGAAGGGGGTCTATGATATATATACATATATATATATGGATTATGTACATATAGATATATAGATATATATGTATATATAGATTATGTACATGTAGATATATAGATATATATGTATATATAGATTATGTATATATAGATATATGGATATATATGTATATATAGATTATAAATATACACATATATATACATACATGTATATATTCCCCAAGGCCATACCCCCAGTAACCCAGCTCCTCCAGTCACACTCTACCTGCCTACCTTACACCCAATAAATCCATTAACCCATTAATGGATCTATCTACTGATGAGTTTAGAACACTCATCATTCAATCATTTTGCCTCTGAACATTAATACATGAGCTCCTCCTCCAGGAGACATTCTATATTGAAACCATAACATATATCCAATATAATCGTTCAGCATAATGCTTATTTTGTGGTAAGCACTTATCAGATTGTGTGAGCTAATTAGGTGTTTTATTTCCCCATTTCGTTTCCTAGATTTGTAACCCCATTTGATGGATCAAACAGAAATCTCCTCTTTCTAACATCCTGAGATTAACCTGTGCATGGAATCTGCCTTCTCATCCTGTTAGAAGGGTGCCCCAGGGCTCCACGATGTATAGCCCCTCAACCCCTTATGTTGCTTACCTATGTGATTCATGCAAATGCTATTTTCATCTCTATAACTAAAAGAGAAAATAAGGCTTTATAGTGTAAATGTTATAAGGTCAGTTCTGGGGCCAGATAGAAATATATTAAGAGTCTCAGGTCTCCCTACCACTTTTTTTTTTTGTGTGTGTGTGTGTGGTACTGGGGATTGAACCCAGGGGCATTCTACCTCCGAGCTACACCCCCAGTCCTATTTTTTATTCTTTATTTTGAAACAGGGTCTCACTAAGTTGCGGAGGGCCTCACTAAGTAGCTGAGGCTGACCGCGAACCTGCGATCCTCCTGTCTTAGCCTCCCAAGTACTGGGATTACAAGTGTGCGCCACCATGCCCGGCCTCCTTACCAATTTCTATGTGACCTTGGGCAAGTCCTTGAACTTTTCTAACCCTCATCTTTCTTATATCCATATGAGCTATATAAGAATGTCATCTTTATAGAATAACTATGAGGACTAAGGCTGACATCACATTGTGTTAAACATTTTATAAACATGCTGGCTTCAAAGAGTAGAGAAATCTTTTAACCCTGGCAATGGATTCTCACTTTTTCTTTAAATAAAAGCATGATAAATGTAAATGCAAAATGGTGCAGTGAGTGTGGAAAGTGTTTGGCAGTTCCTCACAAAGTTAAATATGGGATTATTATCTGACCTAGTAATCCTGCTCTAAGGTATAAACTCAAAACATAGAAACATATGTCCACACAAAAATTTGTACACAAATGTTGAGAGCAACCATACTCATAACATTCAAACTGTGAAAACAACTCAAATGCCCATCAAGCGATGAATGGATAAACACTATCAAATGTTATTCAGCAATAAAAAGAAATGGGGCACTAATACATCCTCTGACATGGCTGAATCTCAAAACCTTTTTTCTCAGTGAAAGAAGCCAGACACAGAAGACCATATGTTGTGTGATACCATGTGTATGGAATATCCAGAACAGGCAAGTGTATAGAGACTTAAAGTAGATTTCTGGTTGCCAGGGGAGAGGGGAGAAGAGATGAGAAGATAATGGATAAGGGGTTTATTTTGTAAGTGATGAGAATATTCTAAAACTAGATTGTGCTGATGGCTGCCTAACTCTGTAAACATACTAAAACCCGTAGAAGTATGCACTTAAAACAGGTAAATTTTGGCCAGGTGTGGTGGCGCATGCCTGCAATCCCAGTACTTGGGAGGCTGAGACAGGAAGATCGCATGTTCAAGGCCAGCCTCTGCAATTTAACAAGACTCTGTTTCGAAATCAAAAGTAAAAACAGGGCCGGGTGTGGTGGCGCACACTTGTAATCCCAGTACTTTGGGAGGCGGAGAACGGAGGATCCGGGTTCGTGGCCAGCCTCACCTCTCTCGCTCTCTCTCTCTCTCTCTCTCTCTCCTTAGTGAGGCCCTCCGCAACTTCGTGAGACCCGGTTTCAAAATAAAGTATAAAAAATAGGGCCGGGGGTGTAGCGCGGAGATAGAACGCCCCTGCGTTCAATCCCCGGTACTGCAAAAAAAAAAAAAAGTAAAAACAGCTGGGGGTGTAGCTCGGAGATAGAAAGTCCCTGGATTCAATCCCCAGTACCCACCCCCAAAAAGGTGAATTTTATGATAGGCAGAGTATATCTTGATACAGCTGTTTGCAAAGAATATATGTAATAGTAACTATATCGACCAGAGATTCCTACTGGGCTGTCTGAAAGCTACCATACTGCTTTGTATATTATCCACATTCAAGAAGTAGCCATGGGATGAAGAGTAAAACATGGAATCCTACATTTTCTTCTGCACTTTCCCACCACTGCCACAGAACCTCACTCTCCTGCTAGCCAGAAATCAAGTTGAACCAAGTGCCAAAATAAACCTAAAGAAGTTGAAAATGAGGGACTTTTTTCCTGCAACGAGGCACTGGTGTAGGAAATAGACCCCAGGCTGCCCGGTTCTTCAAATTAGAGGAGCAGCGGTTTCCCACCTGCAAATGCATTCTTTCATACACAAACAGTTTAAAGATTAGAACTTTGTTCACACAGGTTCACCACACTAAGAGATTTGAATTAGTTATTCAGTCACATGTGCCATTGTTTGCGTCAATTTCCCCTGCATTGATGGGTTGTTTGGAAAAGTAACCTAATTTTCCATTCATTTAATATTCATAAATCACCTAGTCTGTATCAAGGACTAGTCCAGGTGTTAGATCTAGTCAAGTTATTGATCAGTATATATCACCAAACAGAAGCTTTGCAAGATGACCAAGGTGTGCTCAGAAACATCAAATAGGGGCCGGGCGTGGTGGTGCATTCTTGTAATCCCAGTACTTGGGAGGCTCTGAGACCAGAGGATCCAGGTTTGCATCCAGCCTCAGCTACTTAGTGAGGCCCTCCGCAACTTAGTGAGACCCTGTTTCAAAATAAAGAATAAAAAAATAGGGCTTGGGGCGTAGCTTGCTGGTAGAATGCCCCTGGGTTCAATCCCCAGTACTGCAAAAAAAAAAAAGATCAAATAGGGATGTTGACTTAATTAAGGTCTGATTTGCCATCCAAATAAAGTTAAAAAGGACTCTGTCATCCCTTCAATACTGCCTGATATTTTTAAGCTAATAATGGTGACACTTTACCGTCCACTGAGAAACCATTTCTTATGACTCTGGTCCTAGGGCTCCCATATACACTAAAGCATGATCCATCCAAAGAGAACATGGAAAGGGACATCTTTTCAAAGAATAATGGGATTTTCCAAAAACGAATTGCAACTCAAGTTTTCATCACAATAAAGAGGAAAGGCAGGATCCACTGAGCCACCAAACGAGTCCTTCGGCCTCCCCGGGGCTCTAAGCTTTACCTAGGCTGTTTCCTTCAGCATTCAACTGGCTTCAATTACTGCTCGCTTTAGCTTCAGCAAACAACAAAGTATTGAAAACTCAATTTTCCATTCTTCAAAGTGCCTTACTAGAAAAAGTGAAACGCCAGGAAACAAAGAGCATTGAATCATTAGGATCTTGCCCCTTGCTGTGGTGAAACCACACAGCTTGGCGCACTTCCAAGGCTAGAATTAATGAATGAGCAAGATTCTCGGGGAAAGCCTTTAACCGCGGCCTGCTTAGCCCAGCGAGCCTGCCCCTTGATTGCTCTTGGCATGTCTACCCCTGTTACTAATGGATCATCATCTCTCGTGGGGAATATGCAGAGAGAAAGGTGCAGCCTCATGAATCCATGTCTCCATTTCTTTTCTTCTCTTTAGAAACGAACTTCAGGAGCCTTAATCAGGCTGAACCCGAAAAGCCTGAGTCTTGAGGCTGAGACAGTGACCACTGGTGCTTGTCTTCTGTCATTTCTCATCTCTGGAGAATTTGGCTCTTCTTGGTGGCAAGGGTCCTGGACTAAAGGAATCTCAGACAGTAAATCTTCCCTAAGCTTGGACCTCAAGGGCCCCTGTAGATCAGCATCGTGGATCCTTCTACCCATCCTCATCCATATTGAAAAGGCGGATCGTCGTTCTGAGCCCAGCAAGGGCAATGCTGGGCTACAGTCCTGGAAGTTGGACTTCAAAGTTGGACTAACAAAGTTAACAGCTGTTTGGCTTTTATCCCTGGAGTCGTCTCCTGATTGTGTCTCTCCCAGGCTCCCATGATGCACAACAGGCCTGACACCACACTGTGTCATTATTACATGGGCAACCCCATGTCCTATCTTTCCTATGTGAACGTCACCCCATTTTTCCTTCAGGAAATTCCCTCTGCCTTCTCAAGACACTGCCTTCTCACTGTCATTGGCTCACCCTGCCCACCTCTAGGCAGAGGGCAAGCTTGGACCACAAATATTCTCTCCCCCCAAATTTTAATCTTCAGCAGAATGATTTTTTAAAAAATTGAACACAGTTAGGTTGTATTTTTTGAGGGGAGGGTTCCTTAGGGAAAGATATTTTTATCGGTTTCTTCTGCAAACAATCTACTTACCCAGCACCCACCTCCTCCAACACACCACAGCTCCACAGCTGCTCCAGCCCCTGGCCCTTCACCCCTCCTTCCTATCCCAGGAGCAACTCCATACCCTTCCAATAAATTCCCTCTTTGCATACGTTAACCAGAGTCAGTTTCTGTTACTTGAAACCAAGCAGCTGCATAATAAGTTTGATTTTTCTCAGTTCAATAAAGCCAACTCAAGGATGTAACAAAGAATCTGTCTCTAAAGATGGGCCATGTTTCAAACCCCCAGGACTTTTTAACAAATGCACCTATGCACCTTAGACAGCTTAGCACTGTACAGCCTTTAAAGTATGAGGCGTAGAAACAGAGAACCCATCTTGTATGAAACAATAAGAAAAAAAAAAAACTCTGTGACATAAGTGACTATTGCTTATGGAAAGTATTAACTGAAACACAGAAAAAGTGAGTTGCTCAGAAAAACAACAGTAAATAAGCCTCAGATTTTCTGGTTCTCAGCCAGTCCTTCATGTTTTCAAGTAAAGAGAAAACAAGCTGGGCTGATGGTGCACACATAATGAAATCTCAATATGTGGGAGGCTGAGACAAGAGGACCGCAGGTTCAAGACCAGGCTCAGCAACTTAGCGAGACTCTCAGCAACCTAGCAAGACCTTGTTTCAAACAAACAAACAAAAAAAAAATTTAAAAAGGGCCAGGGGTATAGCTCAGAGGTAGAATGCCCTTGGTTTCAATACCAGTAGCTAGAGAGAGAGAGAGAGAGAGAGAGAGAGAGAACAAAATAATAAAACTAAATCTTTTTTTTTTTTTGGTACTGGGGATTGAACCCAGGGGCATTCCAGGGCTACACCCCCAGCAGCCCTTTTTTATTTTTTATTTTGAAACAGGGTCTCACTAGGTTGCTGAGGCTGTCCTCAAACCTGAGATCCTCCTTTCTCAGCCTCCAAAGTATTGGGGTTACAGGTGTGTGCCACCAAGTCTGGCTAAACTAAATCTTTAATACTTACTAATAAGACATTGTGGATGTATTTTCGCATTTAATCATCTTTGAAACTCTCTGGGATATTATTAGGCCTATTTTACACTCTGAAGTAACTGAGAACATTAAGTAAATGGCCTGGTCCTCAGCTAGTAAGCTGGTAAAGTAAAGCAAGGCCAGCCCCCCAGGGGGTTCCGACTGCAGCGTCTGCGTCCTCACCCTACGCCACCCTGACTCTACACCTTGAGGGAAAACTGACCCCTAATGGCTTTAACTCAGAACAAACTCCCCAATAAATTTTACTTAATACATGGTTTAACCAAGAGGGGCCATGGTTGGAGAGAGGCATAGACCCCACCACTAGACATGCACCACAATTAATTTAGGGGAGATTAAATTTGCTTCATGTTTAAAAACGAGACAATAAACCAACTAGAATACAGTACAGACAAGATGTTTCTGATCTCAGGGTGAGGAAAGGCTTTCTAAATAGAAAAATAAAGGAAGTATCTTAAAGGAAATTATTGATATATTTGACTGTATATCGGTTAAACATGTCTGAAGTAAAAAGTATTATGAATTGAATTCAAACAGAAAAAATAGTTTCAAAATATATTACACAGATGATATATATGGTGTGTAATGTGTGTGGGGTAGGGGGTTACTGGGGATAGAACCCAGATATATATGGTGTGTAATGTGTGGACAGTACGGGGGTACTGGGGATAGAACCCAGAAGCATTCTATCTTCAAGCTACACCCTCAGCCTGATTTTATTTCTTATTTGGAAACAGGGTCTTGCTAGGTTGATGAGCATCTCACTACTTGCTGAGGCTGTCCTTGAACCTGTAATCCTCCTGTCTTAGCCTCCCAAGTACTGGGATTACAAGCATGCGCCACTATGCTCAGCTTAACATATTTTTTTCTAAAACAAAAAGAACAATAACCACTTCAATTTAAAAAAAAACAGTGGTTATGGCAGCCAAATCACAAGAAAAGTCAGATATAAGGGCAGAACGCATCTAATAAAAAAACTGGGTTTACTACTAGTAAAAGAAATACAAAGGAAAGAAACTATAGGTTTCCACTTTTCACTTACTACACTGATGAAAGATTTTATTAATAGTATAAATAGTATTTTAACAATAAATGCTATCAAGGGTTCAGGAACAGTATAAATCAGTACAACTTTTCCAGAAACACGTTTATAAAATTAACAGCTATCAAACGCCTTAAACAATGTCCATCCAATTTATCTTGATGTGGAAGAATTTTTAAAACGCATTACATTTATATCATAATATGCTACAAAGTTATGGGTGGCAAAATGATTTTCATCTTCTTCTTTTATACATGTCTGCATTTTCCAAATTTTTATGATGACTATGTAATGAGTGTGTGTAGACTGTAAATATATATATTTATTAAGATATATGCATACATGTAAAATGTAAATGAATAAGCATAAAGGTTTATATATACTTGCATATATACATACACCCATATAAATGAAACATTTGATATACTCAACATTTAAGTTTATTTTTATTGTGTTATGTGCATGTTTTCAAAAGCTTAAACTCAATATGACATAAGCAAGAAATGATCGTATTCTCATCCTTCTGTCCATCTCCCCTTCCCTGTTTCGTTAATGGCCAGGCATGAGTCCTGGACGTTCAGTTACCTGCAACCCCAGTGCTCTGGTTGAGTGGATTCCTCCGATTCGCGGCTCCCCGCTCCGCGCCGGCCGTCCTCTAGAGGGCGCTGTGGTCGCGCTCCCTTTCTACGGCGGGGCGGGACGAGCGCGATCGTCTTTGGGGCGCCCCTGCTCCCGCTCTTCTGCTGTACCTCTTCCTCCTTGGGGCCCAAGGAGGACCACAACAAGAGCGGGAGGACACGCGTGCACACCCGAGTGGCTTGCCGCCCCTCTCCTGACGCCGGCGACGGCGCCCCTTGCTGCGCTGGGGCCTCGCGTTCAGCGGTGCACCCGCCCGTGCACACCCACCCTCGCCCGCACGCGGCCGTGCCCTTGGAGCCTCGGTCACCTGGGGAAGAAGAGCTCCGGGGTGGAAGTCGCATCACAATGAAGAGAAAGCGACCTCTTGGCACGCCGGCCTCGCGTAACCCCCATCGCAGGAGCTCTGCGGCCATTGCCGTCTCTTTCCTGGATTACTGAACTAGCCCGCCAGGCTCTGCCTCCACTCCCCCAGCCCATCCTCCAGCCGGGGGACCCCAGACCCACAGCCAGTCGTGGAAAGACCTCTCCAAGCTCCGGGCCTCCACTCCCCCCAGTCCATCCTCCAGCCCGAGCCGGGGGACCCCAAGACCCACAGCCAGCAGTGGAAAGGCCTCTCGAAGCTCCGGGCCTCCACTCCCCCAGTCCATCCTCCAGCCGGGGGACCCCAAGACCCACAGCCAGTCGTGGAAAGGCCTCTCGAAGGTCCGGGCCTCCACTCCCCCAGTCCATCCTCCAGCCCGAGCCGGGGGACCCCAGACCCACAGCCAGTCGTGGAAAGACCTCTCGAAGCTCCGGGCCTCCACTCCCCCAGTCCATCCTCCAGCCCGAGCCGGGGGACCCCAAGACCCACAGCCAGTCGTGGAAAGGCCTCTCGAAGCTCCGGGCCTCCACTCCCCAGCCCATCCTCCAGCCGGGGGACCCCAAGACCCACAGCCAGTCGTGGAAAGGCCTCTCGAAGCTCCGGGCCTCCACTCCCCCAGCCCATCCTCCAGCCCGAGCCGGGGGACCCCAAGACCCACAGCCAGCAGTGGAAAGGCCTCTCGAAGCTCCGGGCCTCCACTCCCCAGCCCATCCTCCAGCCGGGGGACCCCAAGACCCACAGCCAGCCGTGGAAAGACCTCTCGAAGCTCCGGGCCTCCACTCCCCAGCCCATCCTCCAGCCGGGGGACCCCAAGACCCACAGCCAGTCGTGGAAAGACCTCTCGAAGCTCCGGGCCCTCAGGACAAGCCCCAGACCATGAACCAGGGACAGGGGTCGGGCTGGCCGCTGACCGTGTCCTCCTCTCCCAGCCTCATATTGCTAAACGTTCTCTCACCTCCAGGGAGCCACGGCCCTGCGTGCGTGCGTGCGTGCGTGTGTGTGTGCGTGCGCGCGCGTGTGTGTGTGTGTGCGCGCGTATGCGTGCGTGCGTGCGTGTGTGTGTGTGCGTGCGCGCGCGCGTGTGTGTGTACGTGTGCGTGTGCGTGCATGTGTGTGTATGCGTGTGCGTGCGTGTGTGCATGTGTGTGCGTGTGCGTGCGTGTATGTGTGTACGTGTGCGTGTTGCAACCCAGGGCCTTGCGCTTGCCAGTCAAGCCTCTACCACTGAGCCACACGCAGCCCTGCCAGTCTTCCTTCCTTCCTTCCTTCCTTCCTTCCTTCATTTATTTTATTTTATTTTATTTTTTTTGTGGTACTGGGGATTGAACCCAGGGGCATTCTACCTCAGAGCTACACCCTCAGCCCTATTTTTTTTCTTTATTTTTAAACAGGGTCTCACTAAGTTGCAGAGAACCTCACTAAGTAACTGAGGCTGGCAGCGAACCCGGATCCTCCTGTCTCAGCCTCCCGAGTACTGGGATTACAAGCGTGCACCACCATGCCCGCTTCCTGCCAGTCTTTCTTACCAGCAGGTCTTCCTTCCAGCAGGCGCTTCCTTCTCCCCCGCACACCCCCACCCTCCTCGGTGCTGTCACATCTCCATCTAATCAATGCTCCAGCCATGCTTCCTCTTTCCAGTCAGACTCCATGCCCTGGGGGTGGGGAGTCATCCTAAGACAGAGCAAGATGCCCCACCTGTCTTAGTATCACTTGTCATGCTCTCATTGACGGCTGGATTCTATACCATAGTTAGAGAGGTTTATATTCTTAGGACCTGGCAGGAGCCCCTTGACCAAAAGCATTTAACTATAAATAAATGAAGTCAAACTGAAATGACAATGAAATGAGCATAGAGTAATCAGAGTTTAATACAAGGGGAATTTTCTTTCTTTCTTTTTTTTTTTTTTGCGGTACCAGAGATTGAACCCAGGGGCGTACTCCCGGCCCTATTTTTTTATCCTTTACTTTGAAACTGGGTCTCGAGAAGTTGTGGAGGGCCTCACTACGTAGCTGAGGCTGGCCACGAACCCGGATCCTCCCAGGTACTGGAATTACAAGCGTGTGCCACCACACCCGTCAGAATTTTCTTTCTTTTCTTTTTTTTTTTTTTTGTGGCGGGGATACTGGGGATTGAAACCAGGGGCATTCTACCTCCAAGCTACATCCCCAGTCCTTTTGATTTTGAAACAGGTTCTCTCTAAGTTGCCGAGGATCTCGCTAATTTGCTGAGGCTGACCTCAAACCTGTGATCCTCTTGTCAGCCTCCTGAGTACTGGGAATACAGGTGTGCAGCACTGCACCCAGCTATGAGGGGCACTTTCAAAAGAGTGGGTGCAGCTTCAGGAAAGCAACAGGGGCGGGGCACAGTCAGGGACAGGGACACCAGGACCACTCATCCACCTAGGCACAAGGAAACGTGAGGGAGCCGCCACCAGGGCTACCCAGAGTCAGTGCCCCCCGTAGAGAGAGGGGAGATGGCCAGAAACAAGCCTGACATTGGCTGAACCAATCCAAAGCCGGGCACCAAGTGGTTTGTATCAGCCAGGCTCCCAGAGTGCAGGGCAGGGTGGAGAAGAATGGAGAGAAGATTTGCAGCGTAGCACCAGCAGAGCCAGGCTTCACCTCTGAGTTTCTTTGTACCCTGCTTGTGCCCGGCAAATAAACAGTGTGTCACGAACATTTATGAGTGTGGCTCTTTAGATTGAATTGGATGGGACAGAATTGAGCTGAACTGCTTTGAACCAACCAGACTGTAGCTTGCGAGTCAAGGGTTAGCGCCATCTCTGAGTCAGGATCATGGATCTTGCTCCCCTGACTTCTGATACTCTCGCTCTGAGCCTCCTGGCTTAGCAGAGTTTAGAAGGCACAATATCCTGTGCTCCGAGCAGCTCCCACGAAGCCTGCAGTTTACTGTGAACATGACCTTTTGTTATTTTACCCTCAATAACAATAATAGAACCTGCCATTTATCAAGTTCTCGCCTTATGCTAGACAATGTTTTAATGTTCATTATAAAAATGTGTGGCCCATAAAAATGGCACAAACACATACCTACCTTTTTAAAAGTTAGAAAATAAGCCTCCCGGTACCAATCAACCAGCTTGCAAAATGTGCCATTAAGTGTGTCTCTGATAGCATGACCTTATTTATGACTTGATGGTTTATCTTTCATCACTGAGCCCCCCCCCCCAGCTCACAGGGCATAGAAACACTGTTTATATTTGGTGATTCAAAACCAAAGAGACAGTTAATGATGCCGGTTTATATACATGGATTAAAAGAGGAAAAAAGTGCAGCTTTTGTTTAGGATTTCTTCACGAATTTAGCGGCAGCACTGGAAAGGCCTCCAGACGTTGGTGCTGGCTTGACAGAGCAGCGCCCTGTGATCACCGGCTGGTGATTTCCCTAGGGTGCCTGGTCAGAGCCCAGCACCATGTGAACAGCAGACAATGCTGGGGCAGGGGGCTGCCAAGGGCAAGTCCCTGGCCTGGGGGGGGGCAATTAAGAGCCAGGATGGCTCTAAAATGACCTGCCCCCCCAATCAATTATTTTAGTGGGAATAGCTACCAACCTTTTAGTTTCAAGTAACAACCAGATGATTGGATCATCCTCTGCTTAACCAGACATTATTTTAACTGAGGCCCGATCTTAAATACCATTTAAATCTGGAAATTAAACTTGAACATAATGCAAATAGTTGGACTACAGGGTTTATTACGATGCCAGTATTGGGAATGAGACAAATCATTTCCTAGAGGGAACTACCTCTTGTCAGAGTTTTGGTATAATAAGGAAAATTATAATAATGACAATACTCACAGTTAAAAATATTCCATGTAAATAAATCACACTATAAAAGGATTATAGTGGCTATGCATAGACTAAAAAATAACCTACCTTTATGTCAGGCTACTATGCATCTGAACGTATGAGACAAAACTAAACAATACACAAACACCACAGAATTAGTGTTTTATACAGACAACTATAAAATATAGTTGGTGCATGCCTGTAATCCCAGTACTTGGGAGGCTGAGACAGAAGGATTGCAGATTCAAGGCCAGCCTCAGCAACTTAAGGAGGACTTCAGCAACTTAGTGAGACTGTGTTTCAAAATAAAATAGGGTTAGGGTGTAGCTCAAAGGTAGAACACTCATGAGTTCAATCCCTAGTACTGAAAAAAAGAAAAAAATCATGTTGATATGTTCAGTTTTGTCCTCTACAGAATTAAAAAAAAACCATAGTAGTTGACTTTGATAAGTTTGTGTATGTACATCCTGTGCATTAGGGTGTTTCCCTCTTCCCCCCTCCCGTCTCCCTCAGGTCGCCTTCTTTACTCATCTAAGGTTTTCTCCAGCTTTGTCTGGAGTCCCTCCTATGCCCTATTCTCCCTAGCTCCGCATATTAGAGAGAGGATCCGACTTTTCACTTTTTGTGTCTGACTAATCTCACTTAGCATAATGTTCTCTAATTCCGTCCATTTCCCTGCAAATCATGTAATTTTGTTCTTCTTGATAGCTGCGCACAATTCCATTGTGTACATATCCCATAGCTTTGTAATCCATTCATCTGTTGATAGGTATCTTGGCTGATTCCATAGTTTGGCAATCGTGAATTGTGCAGCTATAAACATAGATACACAGGCATTAGTCTGGTAGTTTGGTTTCCATTCTTTTGGGTAGATGCCTAGAAGTGGTATTGCTGGGTCATATGGTAGGTTCATTCCTATTCTTCTCAGGATCCTCATGCTGAGCAGGAGGAGGGAAGGGGGAGGGTATGGAGGTGGGAATCAGGGGAGGGATAATTGACTAATGTGTGCATGTATACTTCTACCACCCTGAAAACCATCAAGATGTATTAATACAATGCACCAATAAATATACTTTTCTTTAAAAAAATTTTAACTATCACCTATAACCTCTTCGATTTGGCCATCTGCACAGGACATTGTTTGCTTGTTTTTTATTTAATGACAATAAAAGCTAAAGTGGTCTGCATTTAAAAAAAAACACCATTTACTAAAATGTAACCTCATCTGTTCATTCCAACAGAGAAGTGATTTTAAATTTGGCTCAAATAGCATAAAGCGAGGTAGAGATTTGAAAATGATAAAGAGAATCTCTAAACCAGTAGTACAGATTTTACAGAGCAGAAAGGAGATAGCAAAAAATGATGTCATCATTTCCTCTTTGTACCCAACTGATACAACAAGAAAATGGTTACACGTGGCATGAAAAGTTGACAATCCCAACATTAATCCATAGAAAGTGCTTAGGCTCCATGTGGGCTCTAGCCCTTTCTCCAGGGATAAGTTTCTCTGGTTGGTCATTTTGAGTCATGCACACATCTATGAATTGAAGGCCAAGCCCCTGGCGGGAAAGTCCTGCTGGTCCTAATGCAATCACCTGGAGGAGTAAGGAGAGTTTCCCAAAGGAGGGGGATGCTGAAGACAAAAAAAAGAAATGGGAGGCACATGGCGGTACTCAGTTGAAGCGTCTTGTATCAGCCAACACATATGTTCAGGTTTTGCCTGTTATCACTAATAGTCCCCTCTGCCTTTTTAATTAATCTCCTTTTTAACTTTGTCCTTGACTATCAAGATTGATTCAGGGGATCAAGGAGAGGTCGCCAAGGAGGCAGAGTGAAAATAGGGTAGCTATTACACCAGCTGGCCTCAATTCTGGAAGAATTCCTGATTCTTCCAGAAAACTCTTCTACTGGGGGCAAATCACTTCCTATCTCCAAGCCTTAAAATGCCGACAAATCTTACAAAATTAAACTAACCTAGGGAAAAAACAGCCATCCAAAAGCCACATGCGTGATATCAAAACAATTTAATACTTCCAAGTCTCAGGGCTCCAAAAAAACTTAACAAAGTTAACGGGGGAAAAAAGACAACAGCCCCACGAGTGACCTCGACAACTTAATTAAACATTTTGTTTTCCTTAGGGAATGAGTATATAATCTACATCATCATGCATTCGTTGGATTTTAAAGATAAAGTCATGGAACGTGAAACTCACTTTGTTTAAACAACCAGTAAAGATGACTACCTCATTGCTTAATAAATTGCCAGGACCAAGAAAAAGTAAATAGAAAGAAATAAAGGAGACTAGAAAGAGAGATGGAAGCAGAAGACAAAAAAATTCAAGAAAAAGCAGAAATAAGCCAATTTAAATTAAAAAGACAAATCCAGAAAAACACAACAGGCTCTGTCTAGGAAACATGCCCGAGAAATATTGTATGGGGAACTGATTTTTGTGGACTAGGAGCACCATCTTGTGGAATTTGTAGGTACTGCAGCTGGGGGCTTCTGATACTTCATTCAGTTTTCTCATCTATCCAGTCAGTAATTGCAAGCGGTAACATTACTCTCTTGGAACCTTTCCAATGCACCATGTGAAATTAAGTGGAGAGACAGGCGGAACATATGAACTGCAGGCTCCCCAACTCTTCTTAGGAGAAACAATGGCTCATGCAATGTCTTCCAAACATTAAAAATATTCAGAATTAACCGACAGGCAATGCGATTTTGTAAGTACAGTTTTAATACTAAGATTCTTGTGGCTTATTTATATTCACCACTGTGGATGTTCACTGAGAATCTTATGTACTCCAGATACCAGCTTGAGTTCTGGGGACACCACAGTGGAGGATGCAGAGGCCCTGTCTTAATGTAGTTTTTGTCACCATGGGAGACAGATAGCTGAGAAATAAGCAAGTACATAGAAAGTGTCAAATGGCACCAGGTGCTGGGCTGCTAAAGAAGGCAGCAGCATGGCAAACTGGAAGTGTGGGAGAGAGAGGGGGAGAGGGATTGCTATTTTATATAGGGTGGATAACCGGAAAATTGAGCAAAGACGCGAAATAATAGAAGGAGGGAGTCATGTGGCTATAGAGAGAGGACATAGCCAAAGTTGGTGAGTACACAGGGGTGTATGGGCTCTGCTCTCAGATGCACCTGAGCTAGAATCCCACTTCTGCCACCTGAGCTCTCTAAGCTTCAATTTCATCATCTACAAAATGGGGAAAAAATAATGCATTCTCCAATATTACAAAAGTTAATGGCCTACAGAGCACTTGCAGAGCATGATGTACATGTCAAGTATGCAGTAAACATTAGTTAACACCTATGACAGCTTGACCTGTGAATTTATAGATAGATGTTTGAAAACACCTTCTTGATTCTGACACTTTAGAGGATTTTCAATAATAATTCAGCACTTATTCTGTAAGCCTTAAATTAAATCCTTGCAGAATATCAAAAGGGGTAATAGTTCCATTTTATGGATGAGAAAACTGAGAACCAGAGACATTAAGTAGATGCCCATGTTCACTCACCCCAGTTAAGTGTGAGCCAGACTTCAGGCCCAGGCAGCCTGGCTACAGAATCTGTGCTCTTTGTACAACACTAGCGTTCAACAAGCGTTCATGCAAGACAAGTGTCTGAGGGCAAAATGCACACTCCCACCTCGCAATTCTTCCCACACCAAGTAACTCTCATTCACAATTACTTGACTTAATCATGCAGTGTTTCAAACTTGACAATTATACCAAAACTGTGCTTATATGGTGCCCAAACCATTGGTCAGTGAAAAGATTTCAAATCACCTACTCTAGTTGTTTTTCAAAGTATATATAGCCATTAATCTGCTAGGGAGTTATGAAATCAATTTAGTCAGTTGTAACCAGCCTCAGCCGGGCATGGCAGCCCACACTAGTAATCCCAGTACTTGGGAGGCTGAGACAGGAGGATCACAGGTTCAAGGCCAGCCTCAGCAACTTAGCAAGGCCTTATTTAAAAATAAAATATAAGCCGGGTATGGTGGCACACACCTGTAATCCCAGTACTTGGGAGGTTGAGACAGGAGGACCACAGGTTCGAGGACAGCCTCAGCAAGTGAGACTCATTAACCTAGTGAGACTCTGTTTCAAAAATAAAAGTAAATAGGGCTGGGAGTGTAGCTCAGAGGAAAAATGCCCCTGGGTTCAATCCCCAGTACCACAAAAAATAAAATGAAATAAAATAAATAGGGCTGGGGATATGGCTCAGAAGTACAATGCCCCTGGGTTCAATCTCCAGTAACACAACACACACACACACACACACACACACACACACACACACACACGCATGCACACACTGTAACCAGCTTTAAAAAAATGGAATAGATAAAATGTGAAGCAGCACAGGTAGTCACAAGTAGTAAGGACAAGTATTTTTAAGCAAACTTTTGTTTCAGTTTTGTGCATAAAGGTATTTGTGTATTTCTATGCTGTGATGTAAAATACATTTGTGATATAAAAATGATGCTTACCATGAGCCAGTCTTCAAAGCTACTGACATAGGTGATAATCTTTGATCCGCTACAAAAAAAATTATGATTGGTTGCCCATTTGTGCCCTGTGCTTTCCAGTTAATACTGTTGAAACCGTGTTATCTATATCATAAGTAAATCACTGAAATGGAGTTTTCCTTCTTTGCTTATTCTTTGCTGTCAGAGACAAAGTCTTTACCTACCTGCGGCCAAATCTAGGACACAGGTAAAATGTTTACCCTTTTAATGGTTATGATTGTCCCCAGAAATCTGTTGAATTGTTTTTCTCTTTCATTGAAGAAACCAGTTATTTTGGCATCAAACACATTTTACCTCATTTTGAAAAATATGGAACTTGTGAGATAAAAATCACAGGCCTTAAAGAGACAGACTGGACTTTCAGCCACTAGGTAAGTTTATATGCTCAGCCATCCTCAGGCATTTTTCAAAGTTGGAAATGCCAGGCATATATATGGTTTATTTGTAAAACGCCACCCACAATTGAAACATATGGCCTGATTATTTGCTAAAGTAATTTTTGAAGCAATTCAAGTGGTCGGAACATAAGGGGGCAGAATATATTATGTGACACAAAAAATCTTATTCCTGTTTTTGTGCTTACATAATTCAGAAATTTGTATTAAAAGAAAAAAATAGCTTCCTCTTTCATAACAGAAGTTCGATTTTAACTTACACTTTTAGGAACATGATAAAAAATGTTTTGATAACTTTAGAATTTTCTGTTTTTGAATTTTGAGGAATTAAATATGGTTCCTCAAAAAAAAGGATTAAACTTGTGCCACCTTGCCACATCTATCCATGACGGACATTATTTACCATTCTTTTCTGCTGAGGCCAGATACAGCTTCAGCACCTGAAACCCGGAACACTACCAATCCGATGGAGTCGACATGAGATTAAACGTGTGTTTCCTCCCTATCATTAACTATCGCCGGGTCTAAGAGCAACATTTTGAAGTTTGAATTCTGTATCTCTGACTGACCCTGGCCCTGGGAAGGGAAGCAACAACCCAATACTAAACAATATGTTTGGTTTTAAGGTTTGGGGTAAAAGTCATAATAAAGTTCATAACAAGGGAATAAATAGTCTCCCTGGTACAAAAAGGTCATGATTAATATGACCAAACAATGGAAAATCTCATTAATCCCCATCTCTAGTGTTTTTGTCTCATTGAGCACCCAAAAAATGTAATCATTTGTTAAACCAATAGATCTAGATCGTAAAAGTTTGTGTAGCTCTAAGCCAAATAGACACTCTAGTGATGACAACATATTCCATTTTCCAAGGACATTTGTAGCCTAAACCACCTTGAAAGAAGAAACCAAAACATTTTTAAAGGGATTTGAATTTAAAGAATTCGAGCCAGGAAGAAACAGGAAGTTTTGGGTTATATCAAGATGACATGTAATATATTAATTTATGGTTTATATTAGGATACATTATGATATCGCCAAGTCTTCATGTTTTATCATGTGCCAAATAGTTAATGGCTCTTTCTGGTCACAGGACCAAAAAGTTCTTCATGAGGTCTGTTGCACTGAACACTCTAGGCGGATCTGCTCACATCCAGAGCAAGGTGAGTGGCATCCCCTGGGGCTGCACAGTTACACCTTTATTGATCATGTGCTGAGCTACTGTCTGGCACACAGAGATAGTAGTTTTCTGGAAAAAAAAAATCGGCCCAAAGTCAGACACATTCAGGGGAGGAAATGAATGGGGGAAGTGCAGGTGGTTTCCCCTGAGATCAAAGAAGAAGGCAATTTGGAGGAGGGTGCTACTAGTGGCAGAATCTCCAACTCCATTGCTTCAAAACACCACACCATCTCCCAGGGCAGCTCAAGGGTGTTAGAGCAAGGAATATCAAGAGCCATGGCCCAAGGTTATCTGGAACTGGTGGAAATATTCACCTTGAAGAAACCTCATGCATGCAGACAGCATTCCCTTTCCAAGTCTTAGCGACATATAAGAGCCCCTAGAATGTTTTCCTAACCTTGGAGCAGAACCCCTCCCCCAATCCTGATATTTGGTTTCATGCTAGCCAGGCTGGGGCACAGAAGTGAAGTTGCTTGAATTGATTATATTTGATTTAGAGATATGAATGAATGCAAGGAGCATTTCTTACCCTGTGTGCGGGAGAGTAGAATCTATACTGTTACCCGACATTTAGAAAGCAACTGAATTCTTGAATTCTCATCACCTTGCCTAGAACGCTATAGACCCACTTAGAAGACTAGCACTGACTGTTTATGCATTCATTGAACTGACTTTCAAAGGGCCACAGGATGAGCCAAGGTTCATACCCAACATAGACTGCATACCTCTGGAGATGGCGGGCCCACTGCATGAAACTGCCAACCACATGCCCAGCAAAGCCCCAAGCCATAGTGGGGCTTGCTTACCTACCTGTTCTTGCCTTACTGTCCATAGATGACTGGGCAAGCTAGGATGTCTGACTTAAGCTGAACCAATCAGATATTTCTCTCTTGAGAAATTTAGCTAGTACACATAAGATTATGGTGTAGGAGCTATCGTGTTGATGAATACCTTTGTCTTCTTCATGCGTCCCTTCAATTATTAAAAATATCCTGCTCTTTCCTGATTCCAACCTTCACTTTCCCTCCTGCCCATGACTGAATGGGTATCCTCTCATATGTCAGGTTCCTTCTTAATGAACACTTCTCCATTTCCCTGCCTGCAGAGCAAGCTATCCAATTGGATGTCTCGTGCTTCCACACATAGTTTTCTCCAAACTCTGAGTATTCCTTTCATAGACCTTATGCCAGTTATGATAAATGAATGCTTTTTTTTTTTTTTTTGCAGTACCGGGGATTGAACCCAGGGGCGTTCTACCTCCGCGCTACACCCCCGGCCCTATTTTTTATACTTTATTTTTAAACCGGGTCTCACGAAGTTGCGGAGGGCCTCACTAAGTAGAGACAGACAGACAGACAGAGAGAGACAGAGAGAGAGAGAGAGAGAGAGAGAGCTGAGGCTGGCCTCGAACCCGGATCCTCCGGTCTCCGCCTCCCAAAGTACTGGGATTACAAGCATGCGCCACCATGCCCAGCCAATGAATGCTTTTTTAAAAAAAATCTAGAGCCAAAAAGACAAGGTCTATTTCTGCTTAACTCATCACTGCACACCTAGATTCTAGCACAGTGGCTGGCATGTTGCAGGTCCTGATGGACATTTGTTGGATCAATAAACGGACATATAAGCACATCCCAGTCTGGGGTCTGAGGAAGCAGATTTATCTGTTTCTGGCCCCTGAGCAATTCAAATCTTGTTGTTCTGAGCCTCTTTGTCTGCAATTGCACAAATGTGAGAGGCCAGAGTCCATACCATCGACGGTTTTATAGCTTTTGACAAGTTTTCTGTATGCTTTAGCAAAATGGTCTGATTAAATCCCATGCCAGTATGCTAGGATTATTATCTGTCTCCCATTGCAGTGTATATTATAGGGATCTGTAGATCCTGCATAATTATAAAAAGAGAACAACCTCCAGGTGCAAGCTGGAAGCTTTTTTCCCTTTAATGCCAAAAAATTCTCTCTAATTAATTCCTTTGGTACAGTATTAAAGAATTGCTTCCCCCCCTCACCTGCCCTGGCCTACCTATTCACCACCTCAGAAGCCTGTATTTCATGACTCTGCTATTGGAGCACATTAGATTCCTATTTATCTGAAATAGAAACATTATGTCAGACCTGTAGATCAGAGAGTTTTTATTTCTAACTCCCAATCTATATTGTTGTTCTTTCGTGTTATTTAATGACTGGTCCAGATAAAATTCTAGTCTTTGAACCTTTCTGTTCTTAACTTTCCCTTCAAGTTATCTTCTCTAATCTTCATTTGCCCCATTACTATCTTTCATGCCAAGAATGATAAATAATGTAAAGTAGTCATGGCCCATTCACTTCCCCAACACTATATCATGGGATAGAGACCCCAGTAATTCTCTGTGGGTCAAACAGGAACTGGCATTGTCCCTGCAATAATTATAGTCTTTTAGTATAAGAAGCGAACCACACTCCTTGGGGATATGGCAAAAGAATTCCTGTAATGGTGCAGAAGCTATCCATGTGGGATTGTAAAGCTGGTTTTGAATATTTGAAGTCAGGCCTCAATGTATATGTGCATGGTAATTTAGTTGAGATGACAACCGAAAACACCAAGAAAAACACAGATATGCTTATTATTGGTCAGATTCTGCAGTCATGGTCGAGGGTAATCCCAACTGTCTCTACTAGGAATTATGCATAGACAGCTTGTCTCCTTGCCCCTTAAATGTTGGGTGTTAATGACATACCTGGCCCAAGTTTATTCTGAGAAGAAAACAGCGTGACTTTGGTAATAAAGGGTTGTGTTTCAGAAATAAAACCCTTTCGGATTAGTTAGTATATCTCAAGATATGTTTCAAAAAATCTTCATGTTTATAAAATGCAATTTTCAGTGGAAATCCCTTCACCAGTAAATAATAATAATAATAATAATGATGATGATGATGATTAACCAAAAATTCAACAGAGAAAGTTCTGTGAGACTGCTCAGAACAACTTCTGCATGCACGCAAATATATAAATATGTATTATATATAAGATATTTAATATATAATGCATATGTTTTTTACACACACATGCTCATAAATATAAAATTTACACATACAACAAGGGTGTGGTGGCATATACCTGTAATTCCAGTAGTTGGGAGGCTGAGACAGGAGGATAGCAGATTTGATACCAGCCTCAGCAACCTAGGGAGACCATGTTTCAAAACAAAAAAAAAATTTTAAAGGCTGGGGGTGTAGCTTGGAGGTAGAATGTCCCTGTGTTCAATCCTCAGTACAAAAAAATAAATACACATACATACATAACCATACATCCCACAGTTGCTGTTACAGACACATTATTTCATCAAGTAAAACTTCAAGTTGTTCTACATTGACACAGAATTCATGATAATTCTCCAAGGCTTGAAGTAGGCCATTACCTTTGAATCATGTCTACTAGACAAAGCCTGTTAGCAAGACTTTGAAGAAAGGCCTAGGAAAGGATGCTTTAATTACCATATGTAAGAGAGCAAACTTTCTCAGCTAGATTAGGAGCATCTATTTGAACCCAAGGTGTTTTCATTTGCACATATGGAGTGTAAGTACTGATTAAGTATATTCAGTAGAACAACTGGGAAGAAATGGTGAACGACTCCAATGCATTCATAAATACTTGACACACACCAAGTGTAAACATGAAATACCTTAGGGAAAGTGATGCTAAAATATAACAGGTTTGCTATTATTAATATTTGCATTTACAGCCAAGCATTTTAACCTTGAACCTTTATTTCTCCAGCTGAGCAAAGCATCTGAACCACTTACTCATTTTATTCTCTTAGGAGAACCAAGGAGGTATAAAATCATTTTTAGAGGAGCCTAAGAATATAATTAGGAAACGGAATATTGCCCCTGTCCAAATTATGTAACATATTGCAAAAGCGATCACTAGAGATCTGGATACTGTCTGTTATTTTCAATTAAATACCCCATTACTTCTTACCAGTGTTGTGATTGCGGCGAGTAGGTGGTTTCACACCAATTTAGAGCTGTTCACAATGTATAATGCCAGAGACGGCTATTCTTGCTTGCACTCTGAGGGATGCCATTCATGGACACTTTGCAGATGGGAAGAACTTGCATGATTAGTGACATTGCTCAAGATCCCTACAAAAAGCAGGACACCATCTAATGAAAATGTTGGCTGTCCCCCCAAATCACCAGTACTCTGTGAGAGAACATTATTTGAGTTTCCTTTAGAAGAAGAGAAAAATTTAATGCAAAGAAGATATATTATGGTTAGATTTTGTTTTGTTTTGTTTTGTTTTGTTTTGTTTTGTTTTGTTTTGTGGTTGAACCCAGTGCCTCTCACTGGCTAAGCAAGCACCTACCACTGAGTCCACCCCATGTCCCGAGGTTTAATTTTGGGGATTATTTTGGGGAGGTGATGTGGGAAGGCAATTGCGTTTCTACTCAATTAAATACATTACAAGCAGGAAATTGATGTGATTCCCCAGTAAGATAAGCATGCCATAGTTAAATAACAGCTGTGCAACTTTATGCAGTGCGTTCCTGGCCAATATGTTTAACATGTCCAAGTTTTAGTGTCTTCATATTAAAAACGAGATAAAGTTGTTTTGAGAATTAGAGATGATGTGCACAGTTTCTGGTACGAAGTAAATGCTCAGGAAATGGCAGCTAAGTAAGAATGGTTATAGCTCCTTTAATCTTGGGTGGGATATCTATGGCATAATGAAGAAGAATTTTTCCCTCTTCCATCACACTTCTTGGAATTTCTCAAAGCACCTTTGGTACTCTGAATTTCCAGGGATGAGTGCTGGCAGATTGAGATAGAATACGTGGATAGGTCTTCTTTCCACGACTTATCATGTTTATAAGAACAGGACCCTAGAATCACAAAATTTGCTCCTATGAATTTCAAAGATCGCATATCTGTCCTCCCCCTTTCCCTAGTAAAGAATCCTGTTACAGACAGATTTTCCCTGGGCCTCAGCCTTAAGCATGAGGAAAAGGTACCTCCACACAAGTGTTAAGGAACACAGATGTGTTATTTTTAAACCCTTGGATGGATGCGCGATCTTAGCCTTTCAACTTTCTCTTGCCAACCAAGGCTCCAATTCCAAATCTCTGATATTGCTGAGGTCCCATAAAGAGCTCCTTAATCACTTCCTTCTTACCTGTTAATGTTTTTAGGGAAATGACTATAGGGCTTTCCCTACCCAATGAGTAAAAAAGCCAACGTAAATTTAAATGGCAATTCTACAACTGACCTACTAAAAAATAAATAATCACCTATAAACATATGTGCCCACACCAGAAGATGACCCATTGCTGACTAGTGTGCCCCTGGCAGGAGTGTGGATGCCAGAGCTCTGTGTCAGCCATGCGGGACCTGCTCTGGGAAGCTCTAAGACCAGGGAGCAGCACCTGTGGCAGGTGGCATTCTTTCTACCGCAAGTATCCTTTAAGTTAAAGCAAAAAATGTCCCCATGTGACTAATATTTTCAGCAAATGCACATGGCATGAAATGAAGGGAATGATTCAAATACTAAATCTAGGATCTGACTCCTTAGCAGCTGGGTAAAGGCTAAGATGATAGAGGCTACACTTTTGAATAGAAATCATTCTATGAGTTTCCAAAAGTATTCAAGTCAGCTGACAATTTCTCTAAGTAAGACTAGTTACCTGTTCTGTTTATGTTTTCAAAGCATCCAAGGTTCCTTGAATAATAACCAGTACATGCTAGTTTTTTGAGAAGTATTTGCTCTAGTCATTAAAACAATGAACAGAAGAAAAATATTTTATGTTCTATGACAAAGGTTGCATCCAAATAGTTAAACTACATAAGAATTTTTTAGTATGTTTGTAGAATAATTCAGCTATTTCAATATCATAGCTAAAATATTCTACACGTTTAAAAATGCTATGTAGCTATTTAACAATAAACTACAAGTATAGCCAACCATTTGAGGTCTTAACTTCGTCCTGTGTTACCAACTACGACCATTAGATGGGAGCAATGGCAAAGAAGTTTGTAAGGTGGAAGGGAGGAACTATTTTGAAATACTTTTTCAATAGGCCTAAATTTTCATTTTCCTCCATTGTTCCCCAGCAGCTCACTTTGTATAGATCTCTCTGTTGACTGGAAAAAATAAAATATCCTGTGGGTAGTAATGCCTCCTGGAAAACAGAATACTGCAAAAGTTTCTTTCCATTGATATATCATGTTTTGACTAGTCAAATGATATTGAAAGTATAGAAAATACTTTAGCAAATATGGACTTGTGGTGGATCCTGCAGGCTTAAGGTGAGCCAGGGACTGGTTGAAGGTAAATCACCAATTCATTTGCACAAAATGTTTTATCCAATTTTCCCATAAATCATTTTACTGTGTGCCCTATGTGGAGCCAAGGATGATGTCACAAAAAGGGAGGGAGGCATTTCCAGTGATGAAACTATGCTTTAAGACTTCCTAGGAGAAGAAAAATGGTCCGTGTAAAAAAAGAAAAAGCGATTGATCTGAAAGAGCCCAGTTCGTAGCGGCCTTCTCATTTCTGCCGAGCTGGGTTAAGTTCTCTGAGCCAACATTCTGCTCCACTTAACTAATCATAATTGTCCCTCTGAAAGAGAAAAAAACAAGCCAATAACGCCTCTATAGAAGAAAATACTCGGCGCCTGGCTCCCAGTCTTCTGAATGAAGTACAGAATCCATGATTCGTTTCTGGCATGCAGGAAGCTCCTCCAAGGATTTGATGTGCTAAGCCCTGAAATTAAATTATCTTTCTGGTATTCCCACCAGCCCTGTTACCATCCTCGGGCCACAGAGGAGGAAACTAAGGCTCAGAGAATAAATAGCATGGCCCAGGACTAGTGGAGAAGCACTGTGGATGTCAAGGTGAGACTTTCCTCCTTAGTGACTGCAGACGTGACAAATTGGAAAGAGACTCGTGGCCACAGGCTGGGACTCTGACCTCAGGCCAGGCCCCTGCCTTCTGTATAGCCAAGGGGGTGGTTTCCTATCCTGCTCAGCTGATAGAAAGGATCAGAAGGTAGATAATGAGCAAATGTAGGGCCTACACCAGCCAAATCCAACCCCAAATACATGCAGCTACTCCCCACCTCCACCCACAGTTACTGGGCAGGCTCCAGGACCATTTGTAGAGGGAGAAATTCGTTTTTGTCCTTCCACATTGTCTCTCTTGTAGTATTTCAACCCTGCCTTCTCTTTGTCTTTATTCTAAGCATCACTCCCCAGTTCCTTCCAACCCCAGTCCAACCCTGGGGCTTATCTGCAGAAAATGAATTTAAAGTCAGTCCATCTCCAAGACACTCTTTCTCCTGACTGGATTAACTTCCAATCTGTCCCTTTTAGTCAGGCTTTTGTAGCAAAGTCAGGACATAGCTGGACATAGCTACACACACACACACACATACATACATACACATACACACACGCGCACACACATGTACACACACGTACACACACACGCGTACACATACGTACACACACATGTACACACACGTACACACACACATACATACACACACACTTCTGGAACCTTATTGATGTGTTTTAGGCACCAGCACATGGAAGTAATAAGATTCCTTCAGTGAGTCTTCTGTTGCTATTCATCTTCTTGTGACTCTGAATGTGTTTTACCAAGAACTAAATACATAAAAATAAAAAGATAAAGAATGTGCAAATAAACCTTCAACAGTTTATTCCCTCTGGTAGTAGAAGGCAGAATTAGGGGACTGGATGAAGGGTGAGGCCTCTCCCTCATGGTTCTATTTTACCTTTTTTTTTTTGCTGTACCGGGGATTGAACGCAGGGGCGTTCTACCTCTGCGCTACACCCCCGGCTCTATTTTTTTATGCTTTATTTTTGAAACCGGGTCTCACAAAGTTGTGGAGGGCCTCACTAAGGACAGAGAGAGAGAGAGAGAGAGAGAGAGAGAGAGGAGAGAGCTAGATCGATCGATCGATCGATCGTGCGCGCACGCATGCGCGCTGAGGTTGGCCGCGAACCTGGATCCTCCGGTCTCTGCCTCCCAAAGTACTGGGATTACAAGCGTGCGCCACCACGCCCGGCTTATACTTTATTTTTGAAACCGGGTCTCACGAAGTTGCGGAGGGCCTCACCAAGGAGAGAGAGAGAGAGAGAGAGAGAGACAGGGAGAGAGAGAGACAGGGAGAGACAGCGCTGAGGCTGGCCTAGAACCCGGATCCTCCGGTCTCCGCCTCCCAAAGTACTGGGATTACAAGCGTGCGCCACCACGCCCGGCTCTATTTTACCTTTTAATATACTTTTATTAAGCCAGGCTTGGTGGCACACGCTTGTAATCCCAGTATTTAGGAGGCTGAGACTGGAGGAATCGGGTTCGCGGCCAGCCTCAACTACTTAGTGAGGCCCTCTGCAACTTAGTGAGACCCTGTTTCAAAATAAAGAATTAAAAATAGGGCTGGGGGTGTATCCCAGAGGTAGAATGCCCCTGGGTTCAATCCCCCGGTACAACATTGCTATTATACATCATAGTGAGGTCCAATGTGATATAGACATACAAGCACACAGCTCTTGGTTTCTGCACAGTTGGCAATAGAGCCAGGACCTACTTCATATCTCTGTGTTGGTTTGGGCCCTTTGCAGGGTTTCGGGGTACAGGGTGATGAGGAACTAAAATCCAACAGGGTTCCTTCCCTCACCATACATCCTAACAAGTCTTATTTCTAATTTGCACAAAGACACCGTGTACACTCGCAGCAGCCTGTGATCTGGGTGGCAAATCAGAAAAATAACAAAGATCACCTCTGTGTGCTTAGGCACCCCTGCTGGGTTTCTTTTGTCTCCTACCTTTCTTTAAAGCCACCTCTTCCTCCTCCCTTCCCTTGGTAGCCCAAACTGGGCTAAAGTTGACTCCCCTCTGCTCATAAACATTAGCCAGGATGAAATTTTGATGTCAAAAACAGAATTTGGATTAAAAATAAAAGGAGCTAGCAGGTACTAAAGTCTGCTATGTATTAGAAACAGCTGCTTGGCTCATTTTTAGTTTATACACAAAAGAATACCAGAAAATAACCCCCATTACCCATCTCCAGCTTCAACAATTTTCAATGGCATGCAATTTTGTTTCATCTATTCCTCATATTTTTTCAAACATATCCCAGATACTTTTTCAACTCTAATGGCTTCATTATATGTCTTCAATAGATTAAAAAAAGTGTGTAACAGAATTATAAGATCATTATCACACATAATAAAATTCATAGTTACTGTATAAAATCACCAAATAAATAAGCCGCATTCAAATTTAGCTGTCTCCAGAATGCGTTTTTACAGTTGGTTTGATAAAATCAGGATCCAATAAGCCCCACCCATTGCATTTGTTGGTGTCTTGTCGGTCTCTTGGGATCTGTAACGTTTCCCTTGCTCCTCCTTCCATATATGGTCTCTATGTGCTAAAACAACAACAACAACAACAATAATAATAATAATAATAATATGGATCATTTGACCCATGGAATGCCACAAATTATAAATTTGCTGATTTCTCCTTTGTAGTGCCATTTAATGTATTCTTCAACTGCTATTGACTATAAATATGTAATTAGACTAAGACACTGATTTCTTTGTGTAAGCATCTGTCATAGTTATTGTGTGTATCCGTGTATCATGTCTGGAATCCCATGATTCCTGATTTTTCATGCTTATTGATGTTAAGACGGATTCATGGGTTTGAGTGGTATCTGTCTGATCCCTCCATTGTAAAGTTTCTCATCAATCTTCACATAAAGGCTTTGACAGCCATTAACGGTTGTCTCCTAGAACCATACACAGAGATTTTCCAATTCTATTATTCCTCCAGCATAATTTATTTGCAAAAATTCTTCAATAGGGGAGAATTTTCCTTTATCAATTGTTTTATTACCTGAAACCAAAAGAAAGAAAGAAAGAAAAAGCAGGATAAATGCTTTATTCTTTCATTTTGCCTATTTTCAGGACAGTGAGCTGATACCCAAGCACCCTCCCAGTGAACTCCTGGGTTTTATATATTTAATGTGTTTCAATGTGTTGTCGTCACTATTTTGCTTTGTCCAGGGGGAGTTCCTTGAAGCTGGCTCATATCTCTTGCTTTTGAGCATAACAATCTGTCTCAGGCTCATCTCAAACACTTCCTGCCCCAGATCTGGAGTCAGCCATTTCTCCAAGGAAATGGTACTTAGATACCACATTCCAGCACCAACAGGGATCATTGCTACTGTGTTGGTCATACTTCTAGTCCTCTTCAGTAGACATAACTAGGAAATTTGTAGTTTCCAGACAGAGTAAAACAAACTATAGATTCATACCATTATTTCTAATTCAAAATAAAGATAACAGAATTTTAAATTCTTTTAGTTTAAATTTGTCTTTTTCTTGTGCTGAAAACTCTATCTCCTAAAGATATTAACTTAATTACTTTGTTGCTTTATCACACTCCAGATATAATATTATTCACAATAATAATGTAATTATCACCATTAAAAACTAGCCAACAGAATTTATGATGCTTTTATGCTTTTTTTATTCTTAGGATATATCTCCCCAGGGATACACAAAACTATTTGGATATTTGGTTTTTAAAGTCATTCGAAATAATTCTTGAGGTTGCTGTGCCTGAGAATTGATATACAGTTAAGTTGCTTTCTTCCATTTATTTTAAATTGCTAGGAATTATTATGTTTTGGTACGCTATTTTTCTATTTGATTTAACTTTGTTGTTTAATTGTGGAAGACATTTATGTGATTCTAAAGTCAGAAAGTAAAATAAGAGCCGGGCGTGGTGGCGCACGCTTGTAATCCCAGTACTTTGGGAGGCGGAGACCGGAGGATCCGGGTTCGCGGCCAGCCTCAGCTCTCTCGCTCTTTCTCTCTCTCTCTCTACTTAGTGAGGCCCTCCGCAACTTTGTGAGACCCGGTTTCAAAATAAAAGTATAAAAAATAGGGCCGGGGGCATAGCGCGGAGGTAGAACGCCCCTGGGTTCAATCCCCGGTACCGCAAAAAAAAAAAAAAAGTAAAATAAGATATGTAGAGAAATCTAACTCTTTCATATCCCCTACTTCCTCATTCTCTCTATCCCACTATAGGTAACCATTTTTATTAATTTTTAGCTTAGCCTGCCTACTATTGAAATTATATGTATTTCCTATTTGTTCTTTTCTTATCCATACAGTACCATACTATAAATGCTGCTATGCATTTTATTATTGCTTATCAATGTGTTCTGCACATTACTCTCTATCGGCACATGTAGATATAGTCCTTTCCTTTTCACAGCTACATTCTATGACGTGGTGTGAATATTCCAGTTTATTTAACCACTTTCGCCTTGATAGACATTCAGGTCATTTCTAGTACTAACTGGTGTTCTACATTCACCTTATTTACTACTCCTTAGAATCCTGCCAATTTGGCTTATTATTCTCATTTTATAGAAGAGGAAACTACTAGATAAGTAGCTGCTCATCCAAAGTCATAGGATTAAGAAGGGAAGAAGGGAAACAGGATATGCCTACTTCCACAATTTCTGTTCTTTGAACAAGTCCATGTAATTCTTACTATAGTGCAAATGTCTGTTAACACCTTTATTTTAGAACTGGGGGACAAAGAGGGAAGCACATGCTTCAGGGTATATTGTGAAGGAAAATTTAACCTTAGGTTCAAGGCTGGAATTTCAGGCCTTGGCCAGCCTGTGGGAAGGGTATCCGAGGGAACAGCTGGCCTGTTTGGCTTTGTCCCCAGTTAAAGGAATGCCAGACATCCATAAGCAGGTGGTTCTATTTTTGGCAGAAGGATTTTCTCAGTGTCTACTAAAATCACATCATGTCTACTTCTATCACAGCACACTTCAAGCCCTGGTACCCCTGATAAATCCACCGAAGACTCTCTTAGAAAGATTCTGAGCAATTCATTCTCTCCCCTTCCCCTTATCACCAACTCCCTTCTTCCTTCTTCTTGCTCTGTAGATGAGTAAAAAGTCTTACACACTAAGCCAAACAAAGAAACTATAGTTTCGATTAAGCAAAAATCATTTCATGGTGTGTCTGGTTTGGTTTTGTTTTTGTGTGGTACTGGAGATTGAACCCAGGAGTACTCTACCACTAAACTATACCCCCCAGCCCTATTTTATTTCATTATTTTATTTTATTTTATTTTATTTTATTTTATTTTATGAGACAGGGTATCACTCAGTTGTCCAGGCTGGCCTCAAACATGCGATCCTCCTATCACAGTATTTTTAGAGGAGAAGTTAAGCTGAGACTTGAAGGAAGCCTTAGGATTCTGGTCAAAACTAGAATCTTTCATTAATTTCCCCTCTTTTCTTCATTTCATTTTTTTTAAGAGAAAAGGTCAGTGCTGAGGGGAAATAAATCCCTGTCATTTGGATATTTTAAAATGAACACCATAAGCTAGGGCCTGGTCTCAGAACACTTTTAACCCAATCCCTTCAGACATGCACCTCTCCAAAATAATCATGTTGAAATAATGACCTAAAATCATTGTAGCTGTAGAAGATGAGACTCGTCAGCTTTTCAATTTTAAGACACAAATCATATTCACTGCACAGTCCTCAGCAAGGCAGAACAGACAGCCACTACATTTTAGAGGGATTTCCCAAAAGGGTTTAAACAAAGGACCTTTCTTTTTCCGCCTCAGTAGTTGGAATACACCATTCCCTGAGTAGTCTTGTTAATAAAGGTTTTATTGTGTCACTGCTGAGCTTCTGAGACCAGCAAATTAGCACAAGATGGTGGCACTATATAACACTGGTAGCTGCACACTTGTTTGACCGTGTGGGCATCGGAACTCATCATGGATCTGAGTAGCTCCCCCAGCTAGCCAAGCTCAAAGCACTCCAAGTTCAGCTGCGCGGATGTGTTTGATGAAGTGAATGTGCCATAACTCTGGTCTCTATCTTGTCAAAACACAGACTTTAGCCGGGCGTGGTGGCGCACGCTTGTAATCCCAGAACTTGGGAGGCTGAGACCTGAGGATCCGGGTTCGCGGCCAGCCTCAGCTACTTAGTGAGGCCTCCGCAACTCAGTGAGACCCTGTTTCAAAAAAATAAAGAACTCTCTCTTTCTCTCTCTCTCTCTCTCTCTCTCTCTCTCTCTCTACTTAGTGAGGCCCT